>JARHVA010001715.1:670000-690000 GCA_037957365.1 Torreya grandis
TGATATTTATATTAATTAATTAAAATTGTAACTTAATTTTTTTAACATAAAATAAAATAATTTAGGACCCTATGCAATTTAGGGTTACCTTGGATTATCACTTTGGAGATAGGGATGATTCGATGCCATTGAGTTTTAAAGATACGAGGATTTGGTGTCAATGATCTTCAACTTGTTGATCCACTATGCAGTAGGT
Organism: Torreya grandis; assembly: GCA_037957365.1. NCBI lineage: Eukaryota > Viridiplantae > Streptophyta > Pinopsida > Cupressales > Taxaceae > Torreya > Torreya grandis. The sequence continues at coordinate 670,197 of JARHVA010001715.1, forward strand.
GTGCATTAAATGTGTAGGCATAGATGGGCATCATGATCAAGCAAGACTTGTTTCTAATGAGATAATAATTGATACAGGTGTTAGTCCATAGAAGGCATAATGGTGGCTGTAATTGGCCCATCTATATGACAAAAAAAATAATATAATGTTGGCTAATTTTAGACACTGGATAACTAAGAGAATATAAATAAGTCATGGGTGTCAATGGAGAATGTAGGTTCATGTCAATGAAAGCCAAATGATCCAAATCTAGTAAAATAACTCATTGGGTAATATGAAGATGGTGTAGGCTAACCAGCTAAGGTGATGCCAAAAAATAATCAATAACGAGCAAGAGTATGTAGTAAAAAATGCCAATCAAGGTCTGTAATGGAGTTGATTAAGGATAATATGATTTAATGCAGAGTGATGAGCTCAAGGTGATCAAGATCAAGTAGTGAGTAGGGAGATCAAATGCTAAGATGTTGATCTAATACTAAACAAATCAAATCTAATATTATAGGGACCTGTAACTGAAATGGGACATAGTATATTTAGGTAGATTTCTCAACAACTAGAACTAATTTGATGGATTTTCTTATAGATGGAATGGCATTACGTGGGACCAAGGATAAAATCTCATCATGGGCATCGACCTTAGTAATGGGAAGTTAACCGAGCCCTTTCCTAGTGTAATTTTTTAGTGTTTTTGCTTAGAAATATGTCATTGGCAAATAAAAACATTAGAAAAATGTAGGAAAAATCAAATTAAAGTGTGGAGGACTTCCTACTAAATAGATAAGATCCTCATAAAAATGTTATGACCTAATCCAGAAAAGGCAAGTGATTTTTCCATGATTATGTAGATTAGGCTAGTTTAGAAATACAAACAAGGATCCAAGTGAGTAATAGACATAGAGTAATATCAACTCAAATTTGTCCAATAAATCACATTTACACTACTTTAAATATGATTATACAACACCAAAAATAATGTTATCATAGTTTATAAGAGGATCCATGTACAAATTAATGATATATACTTCCAGTGTCTACCAGGATGGAGGTAAATTAAAACATTATTTCACTACTACAGTGCTGAATACAACAAGGTAAACATGTAAAGTAGATTTTCAATGAAGTTGTAAGGCTTGAGTAATGGATGTAGGAAACTACTCTAATACCATGATGGAGTGATATATGTACTCATGAAACTATAGGATCACTCCTACACACCATTACCACATCATTTGACATAAATACATTTAAAACAAAATAAACAATCAAGTATTTACAAAATAGTATCTCAAATGTATTCATAATCTCCATGTGGGTCTACACAACCCACCGAGCTAAAATACATGGGAGTGCCTATTAAATAGGCAAGGTAGGTTATTTCTTACAATAAATTATTATTTCATGAGTAACTTATAAAATAGGAGTATCTATTATTATTATGCACTCAATAAATACATTTACAAAATATAATAACATCTCCAATAAAAAAATAAAAAAATCCTAGATCAAACTTATACACTTTACTCTAAAATTAAAATTTTTGGACATATAACATCTAATTAAAAATAATAAGATGACCAAGCAATTTCAGTGCAATGTATATAGATCATTATTCATGGAAACTATAGCTAGTCCACATATTTTGTGGCTACTATATCCAATTCATCCTAGAAAGTAACACACTTTGATCTCACTTTACATTTCAAAAGGAATTGGGCATGTTTGGTTTTTGGTGGTGCATATTTGTAGATTACCATATTCTCCACAAAATATCTTGAATATCATAGACTAGTCCCAAAACCATCTTCTACACATTGGAAAGGTTATGTATGGGGATGATTCACCTCACCATTATTAAAAATTGACCTTTTTTGAACCCTATTACAACCATCTTTGAAAATATTCTACATGAAATTAAGACTTCTCTTATCAACTAGAAGAGTGAGAAATGCTTTGTCTAGCAATCCATGGATCTTGAGAGTTTGTAAATCATTTGGGTCATTCACATCACCGATAATATTATCATTTAAAATAAAATTAAAAACATTATCATGGGCAAGGCCATTAAAAATATTATTGGCATCATCCTAAATAAGTCAAAAATATATGTTTGTTAACAACCATATGAAAATCCATGAATATCATTTGTAAATTCAATAAAAGGACAAATAAGAATCAATACACAAATAATAATTACATGGTGTTTTAGCCCTTTAGGGTTTAGTTATGTATCCTATGTTTGATTAAAGGAATGAGTAGTCTAAATTTTTGAAAACATATTCAATAAATAACCATTGATTTGTTACAAAATTTGACTTGCTTTGACTTTTAAAAAATAGTAATAAATATGTGCAAATAAAGACTTATCTAGAAAACACCTAACATGGAAGATCTAAGTGCTGAAAAATAAGATACAAATAAGTCTAAGTGTCATCAACCAGATCCCTATGTTAGATATTCTCTTTGATAGTAACTCCACACTTGGACAGTAGTGCCATGTAGATTTAGTGTCCTGAAAATGGTGCTAGTGTCATTTGTGCAGGATTGTTCTTAAATTATAGGTGTACTTATGCCTATGTTTTTGGGTTTTGTTCCTACATGATGAAGATTGAAACTCTATATTATGCTTGTAACAAATGATTTATGATGCAAACTATAATCCTTTTTGAAAGTAAGGCATGATCTAAAAATGTGTGTTTGTTAGTAGGATAGGTTGGACATCCTCAACACCATGCTATGAAGAGAGTTGCCTACATACCAAAACTCTGAAGAAGGATCAAGAATGATGTAGTTCTCTCCACATAAGTGTTGGTGCAAGTGAAAGTGATGCTATAAGGATAATGGTATTAAATGCCTTAAGTGTTCTTGAGATTGGAAATCTAGGCTTAGGGTAGTTGTAGATGATAGTATGCAAAAGTAGGGTAGAATAGGGATTAATAACCTTGATTTTACTCAAGTTATTTCTTGTTTGAATAGGTCATTTGCATCTAATTTCTATCTAGTGAATATATGTCAAAAATTCATGTATTTATAATTTTTTGTAGCTTGTACAGATAATAGAATTTAGTTAGGCTGACCTTAAGAGGGTTTAAATTTTGAAAATATATCCATTCTATAGAGTTAGGACAAATGAAATTAACACCATGTTGGGGACACTAGCACCATTTGGTTCTAGTGTCCTTAATGTGGCACTAATTTCCAAATGATAGGTTGATGGGCATAAGGGGATAAGATCTAGGATTAAAGGTTTGTGACCATGTTTTAGCTAGCTACGGATGCCTATGGTCTACATAAAGGTTGGAAAGGTCTGATAAAAGGATCTATGATATGTCTAGGGCTAAGCTAGGTATATGTTATCTCAAGAATCACTCTTAACACTCAAATACCACTTTTAGGTGATTACATTTACCACCCCCCCTTTATACTAGAAATCTATCAAGGAGAAATGTTTAGTATAAAGGAAAAAGAAGCATACCTAAACTTACGTAGGAAGTGAAACCCATATATTTGAGTCTAAGTATGTGAATTTAGGTCTATGTATGTGAAGCATGATCTAAAGAATGACCTATAGTGAAATGTGCATAGACAAGTCCTTACTTAATAGTTATAAAAATCAAAAGACTATTCTAAATAAATAAGTAATCGATTAAAGTTGAGTGAAGAGATGAGAAAGAGGAAAGAAATGAATACACCTTGTTGGGTACATGAACCAATACATGAAATTGGTGAAAACTTATGTGTGTGCATGTATATAGTGATAAAATTTTTGAATATCTTAGACTAAGTTGATATCTTTCTCAATCCTCATGTGCGAATGGCTCAAGAAATCAGTCTAGTTTTTGAATCCATCATTGACCACCTATGTAGTAGATGCATCTAAAACTAAACTACATAAAGTAATAAAGATATCTAACTAGGTATATCTAACTATGTGTCTTCTCTGCAACCACTCAGGTACATTAGGTAGTTTTGGGCCACTCAAGAATACTAACCATTATAGATAGAGTAAGGCATGAAATTAGGCACAATCTATAATATGATGTAAAGTGTATAAAATGTAGAGAATGACATAGAGTTTACCATTCTATCTGATCAACCTATGCATAATTGAACATATGGAAATAATGTACCGTGCACATGCCCCTAATATGATATTTGAGTATACTAATTCTGGACTGAGTGTTAATGAGTGTATATGAATATTTAAACTAAATATGACAATGATCATGATGTGCATGATGTCCCCAATCTAAGTAACTAATATGAATCTAATATAAACTAGTGTGAATATGAATAAAATCTAAGCATAACTATCAAACCTATAACTAAATATGTGTAAACTTGTACTGTACATAGTGTACTATTCTAGATAATCTAAATTAACCTAAAACTAGGGCTACTAAATAGTAGTGTCATGTGGTTATAGTGTCCTTATCTATGCACTAATGTCTATATCATCTAAAATTTAAGTCACCAAACTAATTTTAGAGTCACCATATTTTCTTGTGTTTACTTGTGTCTAATTTTATGAAACTAAGATTGTGTGCTAAAAAATGTTCTATGAATGAAATGCAGTAGCCTGATCTCTATGACAAAAACCACTATGAATTCCCCCTCTTTTGAGGGTAGTTTTTGACTTGTGTAAGAATTATCCTAAAAAAATAGCTCTACAAAATGCATTATCTAGAGCATATATGATAACTATATAATAATCCAATACAATGTGTAAACATAACATTAGAATGTAAGAGAATATAATCATAATTATGTAATGTAAGATGTATGTCATGTCTATCATTACACAAGGGTGTCAAGATAGATGTAATCAATGTATGTAACAATAAATCTAAGTAAATACCTAGAGGTATGGGGCATGATGTCCATCATGACACTCAAGTAGGAACGGTAGATGTATGAGGTCCCTCATGGCATCAAAAATTGGTGTGTGTAAAAAGAAAAGAAAAGTGTCATGGCCATGATGCATAAAATAAAGCATACACAAAAAACACATGAGGCACACAAAATAGGTCAAGGGTCCATAATATAAGGGACATGGGCACATATCACTAAATCTAAGAAAAGAAGACATACAAGGACATGTTCAAATGTCCACATATGCAAGAAATAAGTAAGTTGGATTAGATCCACATAGAAGGACATGTCCAAATGCCCACATACACAATCAAGAAATCAATCACAAGGGACATGGACACATGTCCAAGGCATACATGATTGGAAGTGACATAGAGCTAAATAATAATGGCATATTGAAATGCCCTAGAATAGAAGAAACATAAAGAAAACAATCATGTCTAAACTAGGAAAGATATAAGTGAAAGCATGCATTAATATTTCATAAATCTATGTAAGAGAGAGAGTGTACATATTATAATTTTAAACTAGTGATAGTCAATAAAAAATATGAGTATGAGTAACAATGATCAGTATCAAGACATAACAATGCTAAAACTAGAATGTAAAAAATGTAAAGATGGAACCTAGTAGTAGAAAGTGTGTATAGGATGCCCCCAAGTGGGTGAATGTGTGAAATGAATAACCATGGATCATTGTATATGCCCCCAGTGGGTAGATAATAGTAAGTCTAGATTAGTGTAGTGGACCTAAGTCCTGTAATCAATTTGTGAACACTCGACAAGAATAAGTGAAACATGTAGTATGATAAAACTGACTATACTAAGATAGCTATCATATATAGTATTTGTAAAATATAAGAAATGTAAACATAGAAATGCATAAAATCTATAAGGTTTATATTTTTATGAGTAATTAGTTGAATATTTTTTAATATTTGACATGTTATATTGTTTTTGTATTTTCTAGAAATAAGCTATGTATAAGTAATATGAAAATGAACTATGTACAAGTAACAAGAGATAAGGAAAGTATGTATAAGAGGGTAGGAACCATACTAACTGATGAGTCTCATAGAATACTCACTATCACTATGTCATGTGTCAAAAATAGGAATAGTAATCTCTCATGCAGTGTGAATGTTATGCTGTAGTAGAATGTTATTACAATAGTATCTAAGTATTATTCATCATTAGAATCATAATAACCTAGAATGATAGAGGGAATTACCTCATAATATGGATTTGAAATTTCTAAATTGTGTTGTGGCATATTGATTACAAACTTTCCCTTTGAAACTATGCTTATTCTAGACATATGATGTTATGGAGGCTCTTTTGCTAGAAAAACTATTTTGAGAATGCTTGTTTGTAAAGCATGATTTTGACTTTGAAATTTAAGATCTTGCTTTTTCTATAACATTTCCTATGTATCTAGATGTTTTACCTTGATAAATTATATCTATGACTAATATGACTTATGATGTTGAATAAATACCAAACCTTATTGACCAATATTTTTAATTGTTTGAATAGAAGTGATGTCTTGGGCTTGCTTTCCCAAACCTTGATGATGATAATCAAACTAGTGTAGATACTTTTGACCAAACCCATACTTATTTGAAAGTTAAACCTCATTTTGGAGATGTAGATTTTCATCTTTTATTCTACTTTACTTGTGCTTGTCATACTATTTCTTGATCTGATTGTGCTTTGTGAATCTTTTATTATTTTGATTTATACTTTGGTAACCATTTTTGTACTATTTTTAAATTTAACCCTTTTTGAATTGGTAGATGTGTCATTGTATGTTATGTGGATAATTTATCACTATTCAAGTCATATATATTCATAATCTATTATATTTTCCTTTTGAATGCTAAACATGAATTATTGTGGTGCCCATGCATTCTATGATATGCAAAAAAAAATCTGGATCTCCTCATTGGGTGTAGAGGGGTAGATTGATAATCTTAGATTTACTAATTTTCCTTAGTACCTCACTTGAGCTCTTATTTGACCTTTGGATTCTTTTTGAATTGCTAGTTGTAGATGTACTTTGTTGTGATTTCATGTTTTCATATGTAACATTATTTACCATAAATTGACTAGATGAAGAAGCATTTACATGATTTACACTAGTGTGCCTTAGAGGCCTTTATCTTTTAAATTAATATTATAATATTTTAATTTAATAGTTGATTTTTATTTTATAAACCTATAATTATCTTGCTCGTACTGATAATTTGATCACATAGAGTCTCACAAGTACAAACCCTAGTTATTTCTAATTGAACATGTAGGCACACACCTTATAGGGAAGAAGTGTAAATAAGATGATTATGGGGATTAATGACATTGGTATATGATGATTCATCTCATGGATGAGTGATATCATGGACCTAATTAGAGGGAAAGTAGCTATCACCCTCATGGAGATGAGAAGGAGAAGGAGATTATATCCTTTGCATAAGATATGACATTGGAGCCTAAAACATAGTTAATAGCTTATGTGCTAAATCCTTTATGTGTGTAAAGTTTTTATTGTTAATTTAATTCCACATAGGATAAATATAACATGCTATAAAATATGACATATATTTTAATTGATAAAAATCATTATCTATACATGTTTTATGTCTTTTCTGAATTCATTTCGAAATAAAGGGAACAAGAATATAAATGAAAGTATTAGACTTTGAAAAAAAAAGTGATTAATTTATTAAATCATTATGATCATGATTATATGAAATAAAAATTAGAAGATATATAGATCTAAAATTTGAGTTATGGAAATGTAAACCCTAGGGTTATCTAGGTTTAGGGTTGCTTTGCAAAAATTTAAATTACATTAAATAAATGAAACCCTAATGTGGGATTGATTAAATGAGCTAGGTTATGCCAAAAAATTATAAAAATAAAGGTTTTTATCACTAATTTAGTGCACAAAATTTGGGATAAAGTAAACCTTATGTAAAACTAGGTTTTAAGTAATATTCAAAGCAAGTCCGGTTCACCAAATGTTTTAACCTTTTAAGGTTTAACTATGTAAATATTATGTTTGAGTAAAGGGATTCTAGTATAAATCACTAAAATAATATGCAATAAATAATCATTTATTTTTTATATAATTTGAATTACTTTGAATTTCTAAAAATAGTAATAAATATGTGCAAATAAAGACTTATATGGAAAACACCTTACGTGGAAGATCTAAGTGCTAAAAAAAGAGATAGGAATAGATATGAGTGTCATCAACTAGATCCCTATGTCACATCCTCTCCTGAACAATAGATCCATACTTGTATATTAATACCATGTGGCCCTAATGTCCTGAAAATGATGTTTGTGTCCTTTGTGTAGGACTATTCCTAAATTTTGGATGTATCTATGCCTATGTTTTTGGGTTCTGCTCCTACATGCATGAAGTTTAAAACTTTGTATTATGCCTATAATAGATTATTTATGATGTAAAACATAATCCTCCTTGAAATTAATGCATGAGCTAAAAATGTGTGTTTGTTAGTAGGATAGGTTGGACATCCTCAACACCCTATTTTGGAGAGAGTTGCCTACATACCCATACTCTAAGGAGGGATAAAGCTTAGTGTAGTTCTCCCAACCTAAGTGCTAGTGCAAGTTCAAGTGATGTTTGAATTAAAGTGGTCTTGAATACCTTGAGTATTCTTGAGATTGGAAATATGCAAAATTTGGGCATAAGATAGTTGTAGATGGTAATATGTAGAAGTAGGGTATAATAAAGATTAATAACCTTAATTTTACTTAACTTGTTTCATGTTTTAATAAGTCTTTTGCATCTAATTTCCATATAGTGGATAAAGGTCTAAAATTCATGTCTTTATAGTGTTTAATAGTTTGTTCAGATAATAAAATATGCTTATGCCAAACTTTGGAGGGTTTAGCTTTTGAAAATATATCCATTTGAGAGAGTTAGGACAAAGTAAATTAGCACCATGTGGCTCGAGTGTCCTTAATGTGGCACTAATGTCTAGTTTATAGGTTGTTAGGCATGAGGGGTTAATATCTAGGAATAAATATCTAATACTATGTTTTAGCCAAATGAGGATGCCTATGGTCCACACAAAGGTTAAAAAAGTGTGATAAAATATATAAGATAGGTATAAGGCTAAGTTAGGAATAGGTTGTATCAAGTAGCACTCTTAACACTCAAATAACACTTTTAGGTGATTACACATGGGCACCAATATGGGAATCAACATTTCCTCTTGATGAAAATTCATTACCAAATTTCTTTTTCATTTCATCAAATTTTAACATGTGTTTGCACACATGGCCTTGGATTGACCACATTTATTCACACATTTTAAAAGATTGACTCACCATTCTAACCTTGTAAAAAGTTTCTTATTTGATTTGTCTTCTCACCCATGCCAAATCAAGGTCAATCTCATTGAACATCACATCCCCATTATGGATGCTTTATGATTTCATCCATGACTTTTTCTCTAAGTGCTCAAGCTTGAATTTCTTGTAAAACCCATTTTTCTTGCACATTTGGCTCCACTAGTAATACACAAATATAATAGGCACCAACTTATTCACCAACAAATCCACTCTTAGATGGGATGAAACTCTAATTTCATTTAGAAATGTGTGCCTCAAATGAGAGTGATAAATGTCTATGCTAGTATTTATCTCTTGACCTACAAGGGGCATTATATGCAAATATCTTTCTCACATTCCAATATGGTTAAACCATTGATATTTATAATAGTTGATGAGTGATCATTAAGATGCATATTATTTCATGAATAAGTTTGCATCACAAAAAACTACCTCTTTATTAGGTGAATTGTGCATTATTTCACCTAGGATTTTTAAACATTCCCTACCTTGTTACAACATAATTGACCTTTGAAATCAAGTTTTTTAGCCACACTTTCCTCACATGCCAATTTCATAGGTATTATTCACATTGAAACACTTCCCCAAAATCATAATGACAAAGTAAACATAACAAAATTAGTAAACTAAGAATTATTTTCAATGACAAAAATAAATGTCTATAATAGACATGGGCTCAACTTACCATAGCTATAATTTTATTGCGAGTATCATCTACCATGAAATAATTTGGTTTCCATTCCAACATGTGACAATGTGAACTAACCGCCAAATTCCACATCGACAATGTTAAGTATAGAATAATATCCCTCAACATCAACACCCATGTGATAGGATTTCCATTGTGTATACCATAAAATACAAGAAGTGTGTACAACATGAATTGCATCACAAAACACAAACATAAGTACTATACAATAATAAGTGTAAGTTTAAAATTTATAAATTTGTAAGTACCTTCTATGCATGTGTCCCATGTGTAGAATCCATTGAAAGTATACTATTGTGTGTATACTTAAACATCCACTAATGTTATTGAGGAATATGAAGGCCTAAGACAAAGGGTTACTCATATATTCCTATTTTTTTAAATTATTCATACACATACTTCTTCAATATTTTTAGTGAAAAATATTCAAACACTAACTGCATCACTAGGCTTGAATTTGTATTCTGATTCCTTCATCCTTATCTAAATATTGTGGATGTCATCTTTAGTCATGAAATCATCCCTCTCTATTTGACCTTTAAACAATGTATGTTTTTCATGGACCATGTCATGATGATTTTGGTGATCAAGTTTAGGAGTTAGGCCCAATAAAAATAACCTCTCCACCCAATCCTTTAATGCATCACTAATGAATGGAGCTAGAGTATAACAACTACCCATGAAGTCATCGATCTCTTTCTCATGGCAAACCATCCATGCAAATCCATATGGCCCATGTTTTTATACATAATTAAGTCTTATTCTTTCATCTTCATCAATATATATATAGAAAATTGAGAATAGCATTCAAGGCTTAAATGCTTATGGTTAGGTCAACTACCAATACCAACCTTCATAACATTTTTAATGTCATAATTCATGTAATATTTGGCCCTATTATCCTTAGGGACATATATACACCAATACCTATATAATACATACATAAATTATAATTCAAGAAAACACCAATTCATATTTTAAAAAATATATTACAAGACACAATACCCACACTATGTATTGGATAGATCTATCAATCCTAACTTTTTACAAGTTAGATGGAACATGATTGAATATAATATCATTGATATGGAAGGTAATGGGATACCCCAATCTATTGCATTCACCATTTAATAATTATTATATATGATCTCATTGTATCTAGGCAATGATATCTTTATCATTGCCTTGATTGTTTTCCACCTCGCTCCCCTCTAATTCATTGAAAGAAAACTCCCCAAGATGTGGATTTTAAACCATAAGAGATAAATAATATCTTCCACTTGGATATCATATATGAAGCAAGAAATCCAAAAAAAAATAGACTTATTAATTTTTGCTTGAATAATGGGTATTGATAAACAATTGACATTCATAAACATGCAACACTGATAAATAATTAGCATTGATGAACAAGGAGCAATGACCTCAACAATTTGATAAGGTTATCCTTAGAGAATGTGAGAAAATCAAAAATTGATAATATACACCTTGACCATATATTTCATTAACATATTACATATAAGGATACAAATGAAAATTTTCAAATGCTAACTAATAGTAAAATATCTCACTCTTTCTATTAGCAACAAGAAATTAAACATTTGAAGCATCCACTCATATCACCATTTAAGGGAATAGTTATAACCACCCTCAGCATGAGCTAAACCATAAAATATAGATGCAAGTTTAAATATAAAATAGGGTAAGATCCTAAAATCATTTCCAAGTATGTGTAACAACCATAATATATATATATATATATATATATATATATATATATATATATATATATATATATATATATCGAGATAACAACTACGGTACAAAGTTTTAACCAATGTTTAGCATAAAAAATGTAATGAGATCCATAATTATGTTATAGCTAACATAAGAATTAGATCAAGTACATAACTCATCAATGAATTTATTAAGAAACATTTTAACCACTTGATATTTGGATAGAAGTGGGTTAATGTGGTCACACCCACATATGCCTATTTGCATACTTCATTGTGGCCTTCTAATGGAGATGTCACTAACTTATGCCCTTATCCAAGTACCTACATAAGCTATAGAATAGATAATACCTCATTTGGTAATTCAACAAAGTTTATCAAATAAAAGAACAGAGAAAACATATTCAATAGAAGAATCATCATTCTAATCTTGATTAAGGAATATCTACCAATTCATGAGTATCATGCAACGATCAAGGAAAAAGGACAATTTCAAAAATCAATGCAATGCCTTATAACACTTTTTGAATTTACAAATAAAGAGAGGCACGAGATTGGGCATGAACTACCCAAGGTAAATGTGTAATCTTCATGATATGTTTCAACAATGATTCTTATGTTCCATTTTGGAACATCTTACTAATCTACAATGTAGGGTTATAAGCACATGTCAAGGCATGCCTACTTAAGGGTCTTACTTAATTTAGAACATTGGCTCAAGGTTATCCTTTCATTTTTATAATTATTGTTATTATTTTTGTATGAGTTCAATGGACTTAATACTTTTTAATAGTTCTAATAAATAGTGCACTTATACTACGTTTTAATTTTAAATTAATTATTAAGAGAATTAAACCTTTTCATCTTAGGATCATGACCTTAGCCTATTCGTAACATTATTGTTTAAAACTTTAGATTAGAAATTTCTTGTTTCTATTTTCCAAATGAGAATTATCAATTCCAACTCAATAAATATAACTCAATTAAACTTCATTTTCATTATAAGGATATAAATTAACTTATTTAATATTCCAATGATCAATTCCAAACATGGAGCAAATGATCCTCTATCACAATATGTCTTGGTTTGGAATAACCATTTGATTTTTAAAACATTTAAAGACTTAACTTATTTGCCAAGTTACTTTTAGTACATGCATACAATTTATATAACCTTATTTGTGACTTAATTATAAGAGATTATAAAGAGTTATCCCAAAATGGTCCATTGCACTTCAACAATGATCTATTAGTTTCCAATTGGAATGATTGTCTTCTAATAATCTTTAGAAGATTTATTTAACTTTAATTACTATGTAATTATTTTAGTTTAACCCTTGCCATAGATTATAACAACAATTACAACCTTCATAAATATGTCTTATGATGGTTATAATCTCTTTAAGACACCATATTATAATCATAATAATTTCATCTTATTAATCCATATAAGGTTATTAACAGAATATCTTCCTTAGAAGTTTCAAACAAACTCTCTTTAATTAGTTAATCTCTTCAATGGAGATTTGAATAGATTAATGTAATTGAAAAGTCATTATAGACTTAAGGTTTAAGTTATATCATAATAATTTTTTATAATGACCAATACAAATTATATTTCTTGATTAATGACATTACCCAATTTCAATAAGCATAATGATAATCCCATATGAATTACTAAAGGTAAACTTGAATTTCTAATTTTCACTTAAGATGTAATCTTAGACATAAAAATATTAGTTTTCAATCTTCTTACACTCATTAACATCAAAAGACTCATGTAATATCATAAGTAACTCTTACAACTATGTTCAAAAATAACTATTTACTACCTTAAATATCTAGTTGGTTTAATGCCATGAACTCAATAATCATCAATTGTAGATAAAAGTATGAATACATATTCATATTATAAGACAACTAAATAACTTGTGTAACTTTACAATTAAAATGCAACAACTTTTTAGGTGTTAGCTTTAGAATTTTCATTATAAAACTACTTATTCTGATAATAAGATACTAGCTATAAGCACATATTAAAATCTTATAGCTAAAGTTCATAATATCAAATAACTCAATGAACTTTTACAATTCCATATACAAATACTAGTATAAAGGTTAATTTTATAATCTAAAGATCAACTTTAATCAAAACCATAGATCAATATAGCAAGTTTTATCTGAATTGGAAAGATAAATATAACATTAACTTATATCATGTTACAAATATAATGAATGAAATTAATTAATTAAACAATTTAATTCATCTATAGCCAACTACCAAAACTCAAAGATGAATAATAAGTGTATCAATAATATTTCACATGCAATCTAACAAATGCATACCCACCTCACCAATCTCAATTAGCCCAACCATAAGTGGCCCTAGACCACCCCAACCATCAATTGGCTATAGATCAGGGTAATAGAGAAATGATGGAGAAAGGACAATCAAAACCTATTGAGCTTAACACAACCAAACAATAAAATAATAGAAATAAATAAACCACACGTCCCTATGTCATCTCACCAAGATCCATTAACTTGGTACATTATTACGAGTGTTGCTCATTCATCTGAGCTTTTTGATTTATGAGCCATTTTTTAGATTAAGAATATAATAAGGCCTGTAAATCCATGTCATGCAATAATATAGTAGTCATCCTCAAATACCTTTTTAATATATATTAATGAGTTAAAATAAAATAAATATAGAAAGAAGACAATAGCTTCAACCAACCAAAAATGACAACTTAACACCCAACACAAATCTATGGGTTAAATTTTGACCAACATAGACTTTAATAGAAATGAAAGAAGATTCAATCATTATTAAAAAAATGTAATGATATAAATAACATCATAACAATAAAAATAATCAAATAATCATAACTTCCAAATGTAATTCAACTCATGATGAATTTGAATAAAATCCAACTTTTGACCAGAATCACACAAATAATCCAAACATGATTTAATAAACTCGAGTCAACTCATAATGTATTAATTATGAAAAAAAAGTATGCCAAACACAATCATGTAGACCAAATAATAATAAAATATTATTATAACAAAACCCTAATGATCATTTTTAAATACTTAGAGGTTTGAAAACATCATTACCCCCAATCATGGGCATGGTTTTGTAATGCACAACAAGGGTAATAATAACAAAACAACATTACCCAAAACCCTAAATGACCTGTCTAGGGTTTCATAACTTCATAACAAATTTACAAATTGAAACACAGCCAAATAATGCACAACCATGACCTTAATAAAATGACATAACAAATAACAATAAACTCAACAATAATAACAAATATATCAAAATGTAATGCACAGTTTATATCCATAACAAGCCATGTTCAAATTGTGTAAGGACCATCATCAAGCTTTATAATATAAACAAAACCAAAACCAAACACCATTCGAACAAGGTTTTGTTCTATATTTCCAATTACCTTAACAAATAATCCATTTAAAATAAAATAATATGCTTACTACTATGCATAAAACCCAATTTAAATTATTAATCATATTTAAAAATATAACCCAAAATTCAAATACTTCAATTACTTGGAGTCCTTTAATCAACCACAAAAGAGATCTTCACTTATTTCATAGGCTTCCATGTTGCTACCAAAGACCAATGCTAAAGCACACACAAAATCCACATCTTTCAACTAAAAACTAGTCAGACCATATAGTGAAATTTAACCTAAAAAAAACTCTATTAACTCCTACATGGCTAATAAGATACATGACTAACTATAGTTTGAGCCCAAGAAAAACTCATGTAACTAACTGCATGTTCATATCCCTTGGCTGCCATGCCCAAGATTTTGACAGAGTATCCTCAAAGTGTAAGGTTCCTTAAAAAAGCAAAAATGACTAAAGAAAAAACTAAAAACAATTTTGGAAGAGTCTCAACCCAATGGTAACATGTTACGAGCTAATTCCATAACCCTATAGTTAAATGTCAAAACAAAACAACTGCTACTAATGCCAAGCCCCAAGGTGGGTTGTGGTGCCAACAACACCTAAGCACAAATCCAAGCCATGACTTAGTTATATTAAACAATTAATGCCATAACACTTCATAACCATAATTAAGTCTCTTAATGTATAAACATTAAGCCATAAACTAGATAAAACACATTTTAAAAATCCTTCAACCATATCAAAGGTTGATGTAGTTCATCAAAACAAACATGACTAAGATAATTATGCAAGGTACCAAAGAGTCAAACACATAATGAATTTAAATTATTAGACAAGAGTATTTGGTGACCAATACAATGTCGAAGTCAATAAGTCATTAAACCAGATGAAAACATAATGAACAAGAATGAATAAAAACTATGATATTAAATAGCCAATAATTATCATAAGACTAACACAACTCAATAAAGCCTACAAGTCTAAAATTTGAAAACATATATTAAATTAGTGATTATATAAAATTTAAAATGGACTAAAAATCAATCAATAATGAAATCAAACTTAAAACAATAAATACTTAGCACTTTAATCAAGTAAATAAAAGGACTCAAGTAATAGTATTTCCAAACATAGCTTGTTAATAGAATTTACAATTTTAGTTTCATTCATGTTATTTCTCCATATTTCTCTACTTCTCAAGTCTAAACATAACCTATCTCAAGTACCTATACTTGAATTTAAATAATAGACCATTAGTAGTATTTTAACATCTAAAAATAATAAATGCAATATCATCATTTAAATAATACATCAAAACTGAATAGTAAATCAATAACTCATTAAGCATAAATATCCAATGTTGTAATGATACGTATATTAATAATTGTGTCAAAAATAAATATAATGGGTCAACATAGATCTTAGAACTATATCACAACAATAAACCAAATAAATATGTCTCAAATAGTTCACAACTAAATTATATTAGTAAATGAAATAAATATAGGTCAAATAAGGTCATGACCATATTCATACCATTAGGTTTAAGAAGTCAAAAATACAGTCAATGGGTTTTCATGATCCTTATATTATGAACTTGATAGAGTTATCAATAAAACCAAACATAATAAATGTTTTTCAAGCTCACAAGAAACACTAATATTGAAAATTAAGTAAATAAAAACATAACATTGAAAGAAACATAACACTAATTTATCCACCACCTATGTCATTATTTCCATTAGCAATAGGAAATTAAAAATTAGAAACATATATTCATATCACCATTTAAGGGAATAGTTATAACCACCCTCAACATGAGCTATGCCATAGAAGATAGATGCAAGTTTAAAGACAGAACATGGAAAGATCCTAAAATCATTCCCAATTAAGCATACCATTAGGTTCAAGCAATCAAAAATATAGTCAATGGGTTTTGATGGTCATTCTATTATTAACGTGATTGAGTTATCAACAAAAATAAACACAATAAGTATTTTTCAATCCCACAAGAAATAGTTATGCATTCCCATCCTTCACATTAGCACAATTATCATTGAAAAACTGACGATAAATTTCACATGTCAATCATTTCATCTTAACGTGGCTATGTTATCAAGAGATAAATAACATGAAAAGTATTTAAACACCAAATATAAGGGAACCATGCATAAAAATAGAAACTTATTTGGATTCCTTGCATGCATTAACATAATGAGTATAGTGAATGTGGAACATAAATTCTAATTTCCAATTACCCTATAAAAATACCTATCAATTAATACTTGAAACAAGACTTACACTCCTATACTCTACCTCCTATAATAGGGAATTATAATAGTACAATCAAGTATAAAATCAATAAGGCATTACTAAGTGCTATGTTAACTACATTGTTGACTAGTTGAAGGAATTAATGATTAATTAGGGCATAGTTTGTTTTATGTTTACTGTATTATTGATTGGTTGAAGGAATCAATGATTATTTAGGGTATAATCATTAATTAAATGCATAATTTATTGAATAGTTTGTGTAATTTTGATATGCTACATATAATTCATTGAATTCATAATGAATTCAATGCCAATTACTACTTCAAACAAAACTCACACTCTTATACTCTACCTCTTACAATAGGTATTAATTATATTATTAAATGCTTGAAACCATAATGTTATGATTATTTTGGAAATATTTTAGGATCTTAACCTATTATGTGCTTAAATGTGCATCTATCATCTATTATTGAACTCATGTTGATGGTGTTTATAATTATACTTGACTGTATATACATAACATGAGTCAAATTTCCAAACATTTAAATTCCTTTATGGTATAAAGCTATAATATGAAGGTATATAGTTAAAATTCATTTATATGTATCATATATAACATTGATTGTCTTTAATTCATATGCGTTCACTGAATTATATGTATCATATCCTAATTACATAAATTATTCAATAAAGTATGCATTGCATGAATGATTACAACCTAAAATTCCTTAAAGCAATAAAAAATATAGTCAAAATAAAACAAACCCAAATGTTTTATGTAATATAATCTATTATACCCTTCTGAGATATTGAACCAATATCATTCTCAAGGGTTGGGGAATCAATAATGCAGACAATGCAATTCATTGTAGCTAACGAACATGTATAGTAAAATGCCCCATTGAGGATTCTCCTATGGTTCATGATTATGGAATAGAGTAATAGTAAATGGGATCTTGGAAAAGTATAAATGGTAATGGAAAACAATAAATAGTATACTCTTTAATAGGGGAAAGGTGTGCAAGTAAAAAATCAGTATTTAACATCTATTATTATCATTTATTTTTTTACTAGTGTTTAGCTTAACCACTAGCATTTGCCTTAACTACTATTATTTTCATTTGCCTTAACCATTTCTATTTGCCTTAACCTTTTTCATTTTACTTAACATCTTGTTAATGGATGTTATCCTAGTCTTGAGCACTGGACTTTAACCAATTTGGTGGGCCTTACAGACACGCCAACTAGAAATGTGAATTATCTTGCTAGTTAAGGTGCACCTAATATGTATAACATCTATTTTGGAAGGTCATATGTAGGAATTATGGTAACAATATTAGAGTGCATAATAATTAGATGATTTCATAATGAATCAACCCCTTATAAAAAATTGATCATTTCTCTTCTAACACACTCTTCCTAATACTTGATTTAGTTTGTAATGTACATAAATTTCTCACGGGTGTTTTTTCCTTTACAACATTTATATTTAGTGATTGTTATTCCTCCATTTTAATTATGTATTATGTCTTGTAATTACAAATAATGTTTTTTGAACCATGGAAGCTTTAAAAAAAACTTAGAACAAACCATCAAATAGAATCAAAATATCCTCATCTTCTAATTGGTTGGGTACCAAATGTATAACTGACACACTCTTATCATCCTTTCCCATCTAAATTCCTAGTTATCCTAGGGAACAATAGGAGATTATTTAGAAAATATAACATCATTTTTTCATCAATACCCTTCACAAAAAAATTGAATAGATAATCCTTCAGGACATGTTGAATAATCTTAGGCATTTCTCCATGGCTTGATGTGGTTTCCACCATAGGTAAATTCCAACAACATGGTGTTGTATGGTCAATGGATTATGTGCATCCTATGCACATTTAGGTAGGATCTATCTTGAATTTGATAGTTCATTGAGTGGTGTATGTAGGGAAAATATGTTTGAAAATATAAATATCCTTTTAATATAAGAAAATTCAGAATACCATACTACATCCAACACATGTATAGAACATTTTTCCACAAACCAATACAAGGCTATAAACAAGTGCCATATACAATAAAAATATTAAGGATTATATTATGATATATATTAAAGAAACTAATAAACAAAGACCTAATTAGATTCAAGATATAAGAGATATAATCTAAAGTTATTAAAAGAGAGAGGATTCCATTATGTAATAATAAAGAGGTATCTAAACAAAGAAATGAAAAAAAATACTAAGAAAATAATAGTATACTACCAAGCATAAGAAAATACAAGGATAAAAGAAAATAACATAGAAAAAAAACACACACATACATATATATCCACAAAAGTAAATAAATAAATAGTATAGGGTTAGGGATACTGCCTTGGGTTGAAT
>JARHVA010001715.1:697500-725000 GCA_037957365.1 Torreya grandis
CATCTCTTGAATATTATTTACCAACCTATACTTCAAACATCCTAAGACCCAAAATCCCTTTGAGATTGTCAAATTCCTCCATAATCTCATAATAGATCAAATTCTACATTGAAATCTTCATGAATAGCTTCTCCATTGAATTCTTAATACCCTCCTTAATCTTGGGATTAGGGGTCCCCCAACCCTCACTAAAAATAGGAGACATGTAAACTAGAGTACCCCCATTAATACCTTGAGATTTGGTATCCCAACGATAAGACTTGCCTCTATTCCCCTCAAACTATTCCTTACCATCTTTTTTATCATCAGACTCAATGAGAAAATCCTCATACTTATCTGATTCCTCCATCTCACTTAGGATATTGATCGCCTCTAAGACTATTCTAAACTAGAATGGTTTCCCTTTCTTAACTAATAAAATAATTAATCCTTGATGAATGATATTTTTTGATGGGTTTCCCTTAAAGTTCATCACTATAGCCTCTAGCAATTTTAGTAGAAAGAATGAGAGACTGATGGCATGCCCTCTAAAATGATTGAGTAAGAGGAAGTGATGGGAGAATATCACATTGTATTTTCCATCCAAGGTAATATATCACATAATTTTTAGATAGAACTCATGCCACTTCCTTGGTAGTTCCATCCTCGCAAACCCTTTTTGGGACATTGCCTTAGGTGTTTTCTTTTCATTGCTGAAGAAGATATTTATGAGCTTCTCCTTCCTCCTCTTATCCTTAAATTATTTGATCTCAAAATAGTCCATTATTATTATGTCCCCAATGAGTTATTTAGTTATCTATATTCTCAATCCATGCATATGAACCTCCTAATTTTTTAACCCTTTGGTAAAGTACTTTGACATTTTCATGCCATGGCCTACTAGTATCTCCATAAAATTTGACAAACCACCCTTCCCCAATTTATGCCAAACATGCTCATCTACTTTGGTTTCTGTTGACCAAATTTTGCTCACAGGTAAAATTTTTGGTCCCCTCCCTCCCTTGCTATTCATGTCAGTCTTTTTTTAGGTTGTTCAGGTTCAGCATGTTTGGTTCATGCCCTGGTTTAAGTGGTTCAGAATTTTGGTTCAAAGGTTCATTTTTGAGTTCAATATCTTGGTTCGACAATAGTTGAAACAAATCGTTGAACCAAATTTTGGTTCAACAGGCTTAGTTCAAAGCAAAGGTTCATCGGCTTTTGGTTCGCTCCCCATCAGCACACAATGGTTGAGCCTCAAACCATTGAACCAATATTTGGTTCAATAGGTTCAATTCAAGGGTCTACCCTTAAGCTGAAGGGGGTTTTCAAGTCCAAAGTGACCTTTCAGAGGGCAGACACTTCAACATTTCAAAAGAATTCGGGCGCGCTTCAAAATAACAAAGGAATTGGCAGACAAAATTTTTGTAGACTTTTTATCCATGGGAAAATGTTCATGGACAAAATTCCACAGAAATACACAATCAAAGCAACCTGAGGAATTAACTCATGGAAATTGTCCACAGACAATTTGCCTGCAGGAGCCTAGGAAGACAGTCCAAGAAACAAAGGGACCCATCGAGGTTCCCTGAAAGGTAGGTTCCCTTGTGGGGGACCTCTAGCCAAGTCAAGGACTTTTTCAAAAGGACTTGTGCCATGGAATACAAAGGCAGAGAAGTGCCTGAGGGGATGCCACGTGGACCCAATGACATTTTGACAGGACCTGACGACATCCCAGTGGATGTCAAGTTTAACAAAATGGTTTAGCTATTGGTTCTCAAGCGATGATGTTCGAGAAGCCATAAAATTCAATAAGGTGAAAGATCCATTGGTTTCCAAAACTTGACAGCTAGATGAATGTCAAAGATAGTAGAATGAAATGGTCGTTTGTTTCTAGCTAAGAAAGCATTACTAGGAGCCAAGATGCAGTGACCCGCTCGAATGTTCACCTCGAGGGCCAAAGAAGCCAGATAAGACAAAATTAAGAAAGGACAAGGAGACAAGCATGGATGAGCAAGTATTTATTCCAAGTGGCACCTATTTGGGAAGTGACTCCAACAGGTGAAATAGTGATTACAATTGATCACTAAAAGATGCAAACAATTGGTAATGCAACCAGTTTTCTCCATTTTAAATTTAATGAGTAGACAAACTGTGTAATCACCTTGATGAAGTGGCCTTATAGGCATGAAAAAATGTATAACTCATAAATGTTTTGAGTGACTTGTTCTTCCCAATGAAGGGATGTGATTGCCACTTATAAAAGGAGTGCCAAATGAGCCTCCTTGCTTTTCCATATATATTGTGAACTTGTCATTTTGTAAGGATCTTTTCACGATTTTACAAGGCACAGCCTTGCTAAAATCTATACCTAAATATATAAACACAAATATTACCTCTTCTTGGATAGATATTCTGTGTATGTTCTGAGTTTTGATTTGTGTTTAGTCATTGTCTTTTGATGCTCTCACAGGTTCAACACCAACACACCAACTATATACAAGGCACCATCTACAGCTGACAGGAGAAGAGTTCTATTTTGGAGTGCATAATAGAAGGGATTATCTACAGAGTGCCTCTTACAGCACCTTTGGTGAACCCCCTTTTTTGTATCTTTCATTTAAACCTCCCCGTCAAGTTTGCAGACTGTCTCTTCTGCCAAGGGTGAAGTGTATAAGTGTGTTTGTCTGATTTTGAGAGTGGGTGTGAGAAGGTCATCTTGTTTTGGTGTATCACCTCCTTAGAATAGACTTTGTTTCTTGCATTCCCCTTTCTCTTTTCATCCCCCCTTTATTATATAACTGTCTATATATATACATACATGTATTTTGCACTTGTTGGAACAAATAATGATACATCAAAGGGAGTTAGCCCTTATCTAGAGACTCTCCCCTCCAGCTTCACCAGTCCCATAGGTGAGAGGGGAGTTTCCATGTTGTGAGGAGAAGGTAGGAGTTTAACCTCCTTGCCTTGGGTGCAATTTCCTACGTCAATAGGTTTAGCATGCCTGGTGGGACCCAAGTTTTTAACTCAGTAAGGTTTCAAGATTGATGCTGGTCCCACCATAGCAAATTCAAAGTTTTCCAGCATCTGGCGACTCCATTGGTAAGAGCTTCAGTTTTCTAATTAAGACCAATTTCTTAACTTTCTATGCCTAAATTCACCACAAGGTTTGCTTCAAGAGGGGTTCATTTCAATTTCATTAAATTACCTTTAAATTCAGCTAGAAGGCTATGATTTGAGAGGACCCATCCTTATCCAAAAATCAATCCTCCTAGACCTGTTATAAGAGACACAGTCATAGTAGAACCCCAGTTATAGCCAATCCTAGACACGACATTGCCTTTTGTGGCTTTTCATGGTGAGAGCCCCTTAAATCTCCCACACTATGATCTAAAAAATGTGCCTGCTTTTAATGGAATGGGACCTATTACAGCCATTGAGCATATTAGGAATATTGCCAACCTTTGCAATATTCACAATGTAATAGAAGAAAATATTTCCATCAGATTACTAGCATTGTCTCTGAAAGGGAAAGCTCTTGACTAGTACGGGACCTTACCTATGAATTCAATACATTCCTAGAATGAATTGGGCACTCAGTTGATAGATCATTTTGGGGAAAAGAGTGATGGCCTCTCACTTGCTGAGTAGCTGACGACCATAAAGAGAGTTCTGCATGAGTATATGCAAGACTTCAACATGCATTTTCAAAAAACTTGGGATATAATTCCCATCCTGGTAAGACCGACTCCCAACTATGCTTTCTTGTATTATTTGAAGGCATTAAATAGTGATATTGCTATAATGATCCAATCTATGGGAGGGCATATATTTCCAACTACTTACGACATAGCCATAGCAACTAAAAAATGCTTAGTACAGGCTAGGAAAATAGCCCTTAGGCCTCAATGCCACTTTTCCCAGAAGTGTTGCCCCCAATTTAGGCTGTCACTCCCATAATTGCTTCCTTACCTGCCATTGAGAAACCAATTGCTATTTTGACCAATGAGCTTAATGAGGTTAAAAGTCTATTGTAGAACATGTCAAACAAACTTTGTAGCCCTTAAAAGGCAGCAAGCTCAGAGCAACAGACCAAATCAAGGATACCAACATTGTGTTCAAGCCCCTAGACCCCCTTTTCAAGGTTATAATCAAGGGTATGGTCAGCTCGCTCAAACTAGGCCATTTCAAAATTATAACTCAGGCCCCCTTTCATCATCTAAAGTCATGGTGCTGACTCAAAACAATTTAGTACAAGAGCAGCCAAGCTATTCGACCATGGGGTATAATCAAGAATAGGCTATTTACACAAATGAGATGATGAACTATTTTCAAAATGTAGATAACCAAACAACTACTCAATCTCAGGTCTTCGAGCCTTCAATGTAACCCAACACGAGTAGTAGTCAGGCCTAGCCTGATTTTACCCTGATGAATCATATGGAAGGGGAATTTTATTTAGCAAATTATGTAGGCACTGTAGACAATCAGGCTAATTATGTTGCAACCAACACAAGGTTTAAGAGAAGAGCAGTGACAAAATCCCAAGCTACTACTTAGGTGGTAGCAACACCTTCTCCATCACACCCCAATTCAAAGGCCCCAAATTCTAGGTAGTCATTTATACATTTAGCCCCTCAGCCTATAGTTCAGCTTGGAATCAACCCCAAAGAAAACTTGAAGGGAGGTAGCCCTCAAATAAATATAGTGGACCAGATGAAGAAGCTGCATATGAACATCTCTTTATGGGATTCATTGTCTTTTCCAAGATAGAAGGATGTATTGAAGAAGGAATTGCATGAGCTGGATCAACAAGCTATCCCAACAAACACTGATAATGTCTTGATGACAAATAGATAGCCTTCCACTTCAGGTCAGGTAAAGAAAGAAGAGAAAACTCCCCCTTTCTATGTATCCTTGGTTATAGGGGACTTCTTGGTACATAACTGCATAATTGACAGTGTAGCTAGCACCTCAGTGATGCCCAAGTGTATTGCTGACAAGATGGGACTGAAGTATGAAGAGATGAACAAAGGAGTCCTACAGCTAGATGGGACACCTGCAAAAATAGTTGGGATTGTGAAGGGTTTGGGCTTGACGTTGCATGCTTGCCCAACCTTCTTGATTCCCCATGTTATAGTGGTAGCGGACGTTCCTCCGTATTTCATAATTTGCTTGTCCAGGGACTTCACATCAAAGATAGGTGGCTATCTAGTGGCGAATTGGTCATATCTAGTTTTTAGAACCAAGTATGGGACCAAGGTAAAAATTGAGTCTGAGCCACTCTACAAGGACCATCTAGAATGATATTTGCCTAAGGTAGCCAATGTCATTTACACTATTATCAACCCAGAAGAATCCCAGATAGACCAATCTCTATCCTCTACTCTTGAAGGAGTTGTAGACCTACTCTTAGATGAGTGGGGAAATGATAACTTCGAACGTGTTCCTTACAAGTTCATTGAGGAAGCCGGCCTTGGAGTCTATTGCTTGCACGAAGAGGGCACCTTCATGCCAAATTTAATGAAGGCCAGCCAAGATGATCTTGGTCTATGGCAACTATAATTTGATGGTTCCAAAAGTAAGCTGGGCACTGGTGGTGGGGTGATGCTGGTCTCCACTTCAAAGGATAAGTACTTTTTAGCTTTCCATTTCCAATTCTCTTGCACAAGTAATGTTGTAGAATATGAGTCCCTTATCCATGGGCTAGAATGGGCAAGAAAAAGAGGGATTAAGGAGTTACAAGTCTTGGGAGACAGTGAGCTGATCATAAACCAAGTGAAAGGCCAAAATCTAACCAAGAATTCCTTACTGAAGTCTTACAAGCATAGGGTCTAAGACTTAGTTGAAGATTTCCTTGCTTTCAACATTGCCTCCATTCTCAGAGAATAGAACAAACAAGCGGACAGGCTAGTAGTAATTGGCACTCAATTTTATGTTTCAAGGGAAATAAGATGAGATTGTGGTTCGCACCACTTGAAAGTGGTAGTTCGGCCCTCTGTCCCAGACAACATTGCAAATTGGTGAGTTTTTGAAAGTGACCAGCAAATAGCTTTCTTCCTACAAGAAGAAGCTAAGTTCGCAGCACACAACCAGGTGAAATTGTAGCAACAATATGGCAATCAGATTGTTCACTTAAATAATAATAAGCTCCCTAAAGGTCTGGTCATGATTGAAAGCATTTTTAACAGAGATGACCAATTGAGAAATGACAAGGCATGCATCACAACCAAAGAGGAGAATTATGAAAGGGTTGAAATCTTCAAGGACAAGCTGCTTGTGCTTGGAAAGGTCTGCACATTTCAAGAAAGGTGAGCTTTCATTCTACTATGTCAAGAATTTACTGATGTTTATGCGTGGGATTATAGTGATTTAAAGGGCTTCGACCCAAGACTTGCCCATCACACCTTTGAATTAGAGGAAGGTGCCAGGCCAGTCACACAAAAGCAAAGGCTAGTCAATCTAACAATTGAGCCCCTCATGTAGAGGGAATTGGCCAAATTGATTGAGTCCAAAATTATATTTCCAATCAAACATTCCTCTTGGTTGGCCAACCTTGTTCTTGTTAGAAAGAAGAATGGGGAGATCAGGCTGTGTGTCAACTTTAGAGACCTTAATAAAGTCTCTTTAAAAGATCATTATCCCCTTCTAAGCATGGAATGGATCCTTCAGAAGGTAACTAACAGTGAGCGTTTCTCCCTCCTAGATGGCTATTTAGGGTATAATCAGATTCTAGTGCAAGGCTATGATCAGTACAAAACAACCTTCACTACTAAATGGGGAACATTTTCCTACAAGAAGATGCCTTTCGGGATATCTAATGTTAGTGCCACCTTTCAGTGAGCCATGGATATGGCTTTTGGAGGCTTGATAAACAACAATGTGCTATTCTACCTCGATGATGTGATGGTATTCTCAAAGGAAGTGAACCAACACATAGAGCACCTCAGGCAAATTTTTGAAAGGTGTAGGGAATTTGACATCTCTCTTAATCCAAAGAAATGTGTGTTTGTTGTTCATGAGGGGAAACTCCTTGGCCACATCATGTCCAAGGAAGGCTTGTCCATTGACCCTAAGAGAGTCCGCTCCATTCTAGAGATGTCCCTACCAAAGCACAAGAAAGGCCTACAAAGTTTCTTTGGCAGGATAAATTTCATTCAGAAATTCATTCTGAATTTTGTTGAGATAGTCAAGCCCCTAACCTCTATGCTGAGGAAGGGTGAGGAATTCAAATGGACAACTCAAATAAAGGACAACTTTAAAGCCATCAAGTAGGCCATAACCTGAGCTCCCACTTTGATCAGCCTCGACTTCAACAAAGACTTCAACCTCTACACTTTCAGCAATGAAGAGGTGATCTCTGCCATGCTTACCCAAGCAAATGGTGATGACCTCGAGTAGCCGCTTGCCTTTTTCAGCCAAGGGTTAGAGGACTTCAAATTTAGGTACATGTATGTAGAGAAGCAAGTCCTAGAAGTAGTGCAAATCCTAAAGAAATTTAGGTATATGTTGTCTAATAGCAGGATTCACCTCATGGTCCCACATCCTAGCGTCAAGGATTTCTTAACCAATCGAGACTTAAATGAGAAAAGGGCAAGGTGGATCACCAAAGTGATGGAGTATGACATAGACATCAAGATCACCAAGTTGGTGAGGGGAAGAGGCCTATGAGAATAGTTAGCTATAGAATTCAAGCAAAAAGGGGAAGGCAGCTTGATAATTCATGATGCAGCCACAACAGAGGAACCAGTTGTCATAAAGGATTGGATGTTGGACATGAGGCATTTCCTCCTCACTGGTGAGTGTCCATAGGGTCTTAATAAGACTAGAAGAAGGTACTTTAAACTCTAGTCCCTCCCTTATGTCCTGGTTGATGAAGTATTGTTTAGGAAGGATCTCTCTAGGGTCATTCTAAGATGCATTGACCCAAATCAGGTTGATAAGGTATTGGCTGAGTTCCATGATGGACCAGCAGGCGGTCATTTCGATCCTAGAGCTACTGCAACAAGGATAATGAGAGCTATTTATTTCTAGCCTAATCTTTTCAAGGATACACATGCCTGGGTAAGAAGGTGCCAAAAGTGTGCACTTTTCGATGGAAAGCAATGGTTGGCTGCCATGCCTCTACAGCCTATTCAAGTAGAACAACCATTCATGCAGTGGGGCTTGGACTTCATAGGGATGATTAATCCTCCCTCCAGTGCTAGACACAAGTGGGTCTTGATAGCTACAGACTATTTCACAAGGTGGGTGGAGGCTGTTGCTCTGAAAGAGGAAAATGAAAGCACAGTCTTAGAGTTTTATGAGGACCTAGTAACAAGATTTGGGGTCCCAGCCACCATAATCTCAGATAATGCCTTGGCTTTTCTAGGGACCAAAACAAGTGAATGGGTGCTAAGGTATGGTATATACCTCAGCACTTCATCAAATTATTACCCACAGGGGAATGGGCTGGCTGAGTCCACAAACAAAAACTTGATCAGAATCATAAAGAGGACCATGGAAGAAAATCAGAGGACTTGGCATGCCAAGCTGAAGATAGCTCTATGGGCTGATCAAATCACTTCGAAGAGAGCAATAAAAAACTCTCCATATACGCTCATATATGGAAGGGAAGCTAAGCTTTCCATCTCACTGGAATTGCCAGCACTAGACCTCACTCAGCAACTGTGATTGGAGGAAGGAAGTAGTATGTAGGTCAGGCTTTGTGAGCTAATGGAGCTCCAAGAAGTAAGGGATCGGGCTATGGCTTCTATGACCAGTCACCAACAACAAGTAAAAGGACACTTCAACAAGAAATCTTTGTCAAGAGGTTTCTCTGAAGGAGACATTATCTTGAAGTGGGATGAAGATCGAGCCAAGCCTGGAAAGCATGCAAAATTTGATGCCCTTTAGAGTGGCCCTTACATGATTACTAAGTGTAAGCAGCATAATTCGTTCCAACTCTCCAAGTTGGATGGTGAAGAAATACGTATCCTAGTTAATGGGATACATCTGAAGCATTTCCACTAATTTTTAATTCACCTGTACATATTTTCCCTCATTTTTCTTTCTTATTTTTCCCTAAGTGTTGTTGCACAAGTAGTAGTTTTCTCAGTCTTGTGTGCGTTTTCATTTCCTTGGAGGTATATCTACGTGACTAGTTCTAAGTTTTATCAGAGCTATTTCTAGTTTTCAAAGTTACCATCTGACTTCGTGCCCAATGGATTTGCAAGGCAACTGGTCTATAGCATAGCAGGCATGCTTCCCCTAGGAGTCGCCAATTTGTTGACCAAATTTTTCTCATAAGTAAAATTTTTGGTCCCCTCCCTCCCTTGTTGTTCATGCCAGTCTTTTTTTAGGTTTTTTAGGTATAAAAATTTTGGTTCATGCCCTAGTTCAAGTGGTATAGAATTTTAATTCAAAGGTTCATTTTTGAGTTCAATATCTTGGTTCGACAATAGTTGAAACAAACCGTGCAAAGGTTCATCGGCTTTTGGTTCGCTCCTCATCAATGTGCAATGGTTGAACCTCAAACTGTTGAACCAATTTTTGGTTCAACGGGTTTGGTTCAAGGGTCTGCCCTTAAGCCAAAGGGGGTTTTCAAGTCCAAAGTGCCCTTTTGGAGGGCAGACACTTCAACATTTCAAAAGAATTTAGGCGCACTTAAAAATAATAAAGGAATTGGTAGATAGAATTTATGCAGAATTTTTGTCCATGAGAAAATGTTTGTGGACAAAAGTCCACAGAAATACACAGTCAAAGCAACCCAGGGAATTAACCTGGGGAAATTGTCTATGGACAATTTGCCTGCGAGAGCCTGAGAGGACAATCCAAGAAACAAAGGGACTCACCGAGGTTCCCCGAAGGGTAGGTGCCCTTGCAAGGGACCTTCGGCAATGTCAAGTACTTTATCAAAAGGACTTGTGCCATGGAATACAAAGGCAGAGAAGTGCCCAAGGGGATGCCACGTAGACCTGATGACATTTTGACAGGACCCGATGATGTCCCGGTGGACATCAAGTTTAATAGAATGGTTTAGCCGTTGGTTCTCAAGTGATGATGTTTAGGAAGCTATCAAATTCAATAAGGTGAAAGATTCATTGGTTTTCAAAGCTTGATGGCTAGATGAATGTCAAAGTTAGTAGAATGAAATGGCTATTTATTTCCAGCTGAGAAAACATTACCAAGAGCCAAGATGCAGCGACCCACTCGAATGTTCACCCCGAGGGCCAAAGAAGCCAGATAAGACAAAATTAAGAAAGGACAAGGAGACAAGCATGGATGAGCAAGCAGTTAGTCCAAGTGGTGCTGATTTGGGAAGTGACTCTAGTAGGTGAAATAGTGGTTGTAATTGATCACTAAAAGATGCAAATAGCTAGCAATGCAACTAGTTTTCTCCATTTTACATTTAATGAGTAGACAAACCATGTAATCACCTTGATGAAGTGGCCTTATAGGCATGAAAAAATGCATAGCTCATAAATGTTTTGAGCGACTTGTTCTTCCCAATGAAGGGATGTGATTGCCACTTGTAAAAGGAGTGCCAAATGAGCCTCCTTGCTTTTCCATATATATTATGAATTTGTCATTTTGTAAGGATATTTTCATGATTTTACAAGGAACAACCCTGCTAAAATCTCTACTTGAATATATAAACCAAGATTTTACCTCTTCTTGGATAGATATTCTATGTATGTTCTGAGTGTTAATTTGTGTTTAGTCATTATCTTTTGATGCTCTCACAGGTTCAACACCAACACACCAGCTATATACAAGGTGCCATCTACAACTAACAGGAGGAGTTCTATTTTGGAGTGCAGAATAAAAGGGATTATCTATAGAGTGCCTCTTACATCACCTTTGGTGAACCCCCTTTTTTGTATCTTTCATTTAAACCTTCCCGTCAAGTTTGTAGACTGTCTCTTCTACCAAGGGTGAAGCGTATAAGTGTGTTTGTCTAATTTTGAGAGTGGGTGTGAGAAGGTCATCTTGTTTTGGTGTATCACCTCATTAGAGTAGACTTTGTTTCTTGCATTATCCTTTCCCTTTTCATCCCCCCCTTTATTATATAGCTGTCTATATATATACATACCTATATTTTGTACTTGCTAAAACAAACAATGATACATCAAAGGGAGCTAGCCCTTATCTAGAGACTCTCCCCTCCAGCTTCACCAGTTCCATAGGTGAGAGGGGAGTTTCCATGTTGTGAGGAGAAGGCAGGAGTTTGACCTCCTTGCCCCAAGTGTAATTTCCTGCGTCAATAGTTTCCTCATAAGAAATTAGATAAAAATAATCATGATCCCTACCTATCACTTGTTTCTATATAATTCTTCTACAGGCTGCCCTATTCAAACCCTTTGCAGTGTAATGCATGTTCATGTTGAGATTGAGATCAAATAAGTTAATATTATGGGACTATAGGTCTAGTCGAGCATACAAAATCTTGAGAGAGGGATAGATAATGATATTTTTACATGAAATACCATCTATTCCTTTAGACTTGATTTGATTCATCATTAAAGGGGTCATCATTGCTTTGTGTAGTCTATCCTCTATCTAATTCAATAAGGGGGGTGACATCAGTAGGAAAATGATTACCATACTAGCTGTTAAATGACTATGATTGAACTCTAATATTTGCCATCATGTCAGCACATTTTTTCCATTCTCTATACATGTGTGCCAAAATCACCCCTTTGAGATGATTCATTATCTTTTTTGCATTGTTTATTATCCCAATAATTTTCTAGGATGAGTGATTTAGACTTTTTAGGAAATTTATGATGTTCCTAGAATCACCTTTGATTAGAAGAAATTCCATCCCTAGTTTGACTATGAGGTTGATTCCCCATAGAGATGCTTGTGATTTTATAACATGATTCATTTGGGTTCTTAGGGAACCCACATAGGCCACCCTAAGATTCCCAAAAGAATCCTTGGTGACACCTCCAACTCCCATTGGGCCCAAATTACCTTTGGTAGTCCTGTCAAAATTTAGTTTAAACCAGTTAACTGGAGGATGAGTCCACTTAAATTTTGATTTGTCTACACCCTATTTTTATGAGTTACTTGGTATGACTAGATTTATTTGGAAAATAATCTAGGAGAAGAGAGTAAAGCTAATCTTATCAAAGGAAGAAACATAGGATAGTTGATTTTCCTTCACTAGGGCCATGATTTTATTAAAGGTTGAGAAGGGAGTGGGCTTGTAGTTGTCAAAGATAATTGAGTTTATAGATAACTAGATTCCAAATAAGATATGGGGTAGGGCTAGGATCTACCATAATTTTAAGGGGGATGAGTCCTAGGGTGGTTTCCATTGGGTGAAAAGATCTTTGATACTTCCTAGGATGACCCAGGAGTAGTTGGAAAGGCTAAAGAAAGAGTAGAATATTGAAGAGGAAAAATGGTAGAAGAGGAATAGTTTCTCTATAGTTTCTACCTCTTGTCTATAGAGCACACAATGGTCTGGGATAGGGACTCCCCTTCTCATTAGATTGTCCATCATGAGGATCTTATTCTAGGAAGCTAACTAGAAAAAGACATTGATCTTTGAGATGAGGTTTTTTATCCATAGGTCATTCCAATTTTCCTCAAGTTCCTCCTAATCCCAAAGGGAAAGATAGCTAGATTTGACTAAGTAGAGGTCACTGGGATTGCATTTCTAGATTATGTCATCTTCTTTTGGGAATATGTTATGAATATTCTAGAGAGTTAAATTTAAATCTTAGAGGATGAACACTTGGTGTTGATTGGAGTTTACCTTACGCAAAATTTTCCATCTTTTTTGGCCTTCTATAACCTCCTAATAATCACATTCATTATGGCCAATGGTATCTTTGAAAAATTTATTAGATCTAGATCTTAGATAGAGGAGTCTACGGGGGACTGGATCCAAGAATCCTACCAGAAGTCAACCTTATCGCCTTTGCCTATATTCCATTTGAGGCCTTTTTTTTAAATGTCCTTTCCTGCTCTCAGGGCTCACTAGAAAGTTGAACTGTTAATAGGGCCTTCTTCAATAATAAAAGAATGACCTTCCCTATAATTCATATATTTAGCCCTTATGATTTTAGTCCAAAAGTTTTCTTCCTTAATCACCCTCCACCCTTGTTTTTCTATAAGGGCTTGGTTCATATATCTCACCCTTTTCAATCCCAGTCCTCCTTTCGATGTTATTCTAGGAGGTGAGGGGAAACCTAAATATATCCTTAGACCCTCTCTAGAGAAATTTTTTTGAACTTGTTTGATCTAGTTTACTACTTTTCATGGTATGACAAACAAGGACATGAAGTAGACTAGGATACTTTGAAGGGAAATTTTTAGAAGTTATAATTTTATGGCTTGTGATAGGAAGTTTCATCTCCACCTAGATAATTTCCTTTGAATCCTATTAATGAGGGGATTCCAAAATTTAGTTTTCATAGGGCCATTAAAGAGAGGAATACCAAGATATGAATAAGACATGTTCTTGATGATGCAACCCAAAATTTTGTAAATTTTATCCTGCATGGCAACAAGAGTGTTGATGAAGAAAAATGAGCTTTTACAAAAAATTATGCTCTAGCCAGATACTATCTCATAGATTTCCAAAAAAAAATTGTAACATCTGGCTTCAGTGATTAAAGCTTCCCCCATTATTAGTGTGCCATCTAAAAATTGTTGGTGCATGACTAGTCTGGTGTCAAGAGCCACTGTGATACCTTTGATAATGTTATAGGTTATGGCTTTATCATCCTACTCAAGGACTCAGTCATAATGATTAATAGGTACAAAGAAAGGGGATCCCCTTTCTGAGCCCTCTTCTAATAGGAAAAAAACCCTAGAAACATCATTAATGATAATTGTGAACATAGGAGTAGGTATACAGGAGAAAATTAGGTTTTTAATAGACTAATTAAATTTGAATCTGAAAAGAATATTGTTGAGGAATTGCCACAAGAGTTTATCATAGGCCTTGTTCATGTCTAGTTTGAGAAACAATCCTTGTTTAGAGGATTTAGCCATCAAGTGAATGGTTTCATGGGATATTTTAATACCATCCAAGATATATTTACTAAAGATGAAGGCCCCCTATTATTTTTTAATCATGTTTTCTAGCAACATTTGAATTTTTAAAGATAAACTTTTGAAGTAGTTTTGTCATTCCTTTGGAAAATTAAAATCTGAAAATTCTTAAATTCTTAAATTTTAAAATTGCTTGAACTTTTTAATCATTTGAAAAATTGATTGGATTTTGACAATTTGAACATTTATTTAAGATGAAGGCCCCCTATTGTTCTATAATCATGTTTTCCAATAACATTTGAATTTTTAAAGATAAACTTTTGAAGTAGTTATTTCATTCCTTTGGAAAATTAAAATCTGAAAATTCTTAAATTTTAAAATTGCTTGATCTTTTTAATCATTTGAAAAATTGATTGGATTTTGATAATTTGAACATTTATTTGAATTTTTTCAAATTTGAAAATTTCAGATTAGAGTACAGAAGGAATACACTTGTATGTGTGAACCCTAATTGTTTCTCTTTTGTGATTTTTCTTTATCAGGATGCTTTCTTGAAGAATTTGAGAATTTTTGCATCTCATGAAGCACATGGTGAAGATGGTTCCTTAGTTTAACCATTGGATAATATCATGATGATCAAACCCCAAATTATGAAATAGTGATGACACCCATTGAGGAATGTTAAAACCTCAATTTAACTCATCTAATATTTGTAACCAAAAGATGTGAAATGGGTTAAAATTCATAATGGATTCACTCGCATAGTGATAGAGTCCTAATCATCTCTAAGTTATCCACTATGCTTCATGAGTTGAACCTACCAATGATGATGGATTATGATTCAATTATAACTTAAATTCATGGTTAAAATAGAATGGATGTC
Organism: Torreya grandis; assembly: GCA_037957365.1. NCBI lineage: Eukaryota > Viridiplantae > Streptophyta > Pinopsida > Cupressales > Taxaceae > Torreya > Torreya grandis. Next base: position 712,355 of record JARHVA010001715.1, read on the forward strand.
TTTCATACCCCTACCATGTCTGTAGATAATTTATAATGTGTGGATGTATGAATCAATATCATGTGCCATTTGAACTTTATATTTTTAATTTGTAGCATGCCCCATCACTATAATTGTATAATATGTAAACTAGAAATATAGTTCCTATACATGTCATATGACTCCATAATATGTGTCAATAACTGATTTTTACAACTTATGAAACTATATTTATGCCAAACTAATTTTTGACACCATTTGTAGAAAGGCTTCATACCTGAAAATCCCACTGAAGTGCCCCCATTTTGAAGGTATGGAATGGATCTTGAAAATTCACTTATCTCAAAATAAAATTTAGCTTATAATATGCATTATAAATATGTATCATTACAAATTATATAATTTGTAAAAGAGATGTGTTTGTATGAAATATTTAAATTTTTATGTAAGTCAAGAGGTAAGGCCTATAATATGTATCAATGAAGTTCATGGAAAAAAAGTATAATTAATATGTAATGTTGAGAATGCATGATATGGATCTTTGCACATATCAAACTCAACATGCTCAACAAATACACATATATCAAGTAAAATAAATGTCAAGTGACAAGGCCAAGGGACACATACATGAGACATGTTCAAATGTCTTAAAGTGAAATATTGCACACATGATAGACATGAATAATATAAAATATAATGGACATGTTTAAATTTCACATATTCATAAGGCCAAGGGCCAAAAAAAGGACATGTTCAAATATTACATATAACACACAAGATATTATAGATATGTATCAATCATTTTTTTACACACAAGGGCCAAGGGCATTTATAAAATAAAAACACCATGTGATCTACTATGTATAAGTAAAAAAGCATCAATACAACATAGAGTGAGAAATGTAGCCTAAACCATCAAAAATTTCATGTAATCAAATCCTATAAAATACCATGTTCCTATACACTATGTTAGCAAGGAATGTGTATATAAGATAGAGCTCAAAAATATAGTTGTTTTAGAGTAATACCACTTCCATATTATCACTTGTGGATAAAATTTCCCCAACTTAGCATGACTAATGGCTGGAATAAAGTCCAATATCTTGATCCATATAAAAAAATTTATGTCTTTTCCAACACTCATATATACTAGTTAAATGCATGTGTGATATAAATAATATGTTATATTTTAATCATGAGATAAATAACATATTGAAAATGATGTAAACTAGATCAATAATCATGTTCAGGGCCTAATTTTTAATTTTTTAATGTTTTAAAATTGTGTGTGTGTGTGTGTGTGTGTTTACCTACATATATGTATGCACACACACATTATAAAACAATAAGGTTGAACTGAGGTGACACACAATCTCTCAAAATATAAGAAGATGAGGGAGATATAAAAAATAATAAGATTCCCCCATTATAATATTGGGAAGCATGTAGGAATAGTAAGAATATGTAAGATATGTAATTATACATTCTCATTTTTTTCAAATGTGAAGTTGGTGAAAGATGTCACATGTACATGCATGATAGCTTGGAAAGTATAGTTTTGTATTAAAAATAGTGTTTTACATACCGAGACAAGTAAAAATTAGTAGTATTAAGGTTAAAGATTATAAAAATGTGATTTGTGGGTAGAAAATTACAAAGGACAAGTCAACCTAGTTGGAACAACAATTTCGGGTAGTTATTTTTTAGTTTAGTGGTTCTGTGCAGGCTAAAAAATGAATCTATGTTAGTGTAGAATGTAACAATAGTGAGTAAAATGGAATTTATGAGAATGATTGATTTTAATTTTGATATAATTATATCTAATATTAGAAAATATGAGGGCCAAGAGTCCATACATTCAATGAAATACAAAGGCATATAAGAATGGATCAAGTGATCTCAAATGTAAGCAAAAAAGAAGAAATAGATGAAATAATAAAAAAGCTATGTATAACTAGGTTTTTATTATTTTACATGTTTTTGATTTTGGTTTTTATAGTTTTTGAAAATAAAAGTTTATTTAATAGATCATCTTCATCATAATTGACGATTTGAGAGCTATATAGGTACATAACATGATCTTATTATCCCTATATTGGCTTATCATTATCACCATCATGTGGTATGTAAACTATTCATCCCTCATGGGAAAAAGTAATACCTTATTGATTAGGATCTATTGTTGCTTGAATTTGGGATAACCAAAATTTTCCCATTGTAAAGGGTTGTCTAGATAAATGAGGTATGACCCAAACTTTTATAAGGATAACTTTGGGACCACAAGAAATTGTAAATAAGATGTATCCTAAGTATTCTTTCTAATGTCACTTATGTTGTAAGTCTTTGATGATATATAAAACTTGTGATAACCCTCACACATTAAAATATGTTTCCTTTTGTGTGAGGTCAATATTATTTTGACTAAAATAAATTCCATTAATGGATATTGTGATTGTTAAATCATTTTGGCAAGGATGATTTTTCTTGTTACAGTTGTAGGTAATACTTATTTAATTTTCATAGTAACAATAACTAGATGATTTTTTAATATACTAATGACACATTAACTAGAGTATATGAGGGAAAATAGACTAAATATCATTATGATAGCTTCCTAATAAAATTTTATAGGTAAAGCATTCAGGAAGGAGGTGCAACATGAGATTCAAGAAGCACATGGGAATTGGGAAGAAGGTAGTTGGTCGAGAGGGTATTTTGATGAACGTGTTATTAATCGAAAACCCTCATCCTCCAATGATATTTTTATGTGGTAGGGATGGCCTAATATTTATTATGGGGTGTTTGGTAGGTCCTTAGGCCCTGTCTAATTAACTCAGGGGAGTCATCACCTTATTAAACCTCAACCAGTAAGGTCCCTTTAAACCTAGTTAAAAAATAACAAGATTTATGATAAGAGGTGAGTCATATCATTAAAATAGTGTCCTTTGATTGTGAAATATTTGTGGAAAGAATTAAAATTATGAGGGACACTTTTTTGATAGGGTTTTTTTTTGGAAAATGACCAATCATTGGTGCGATAGAGCTCTGGATTAAAAGTATCTAGGGTTATGATATTAGGCTCAGATTCTTGCCAAAATACTTTTTTATAATCATTTGCCTCTCTTAGGTAAATAAATAAAATATTATGGAGGGAGGGTCCTTGGTTTATATATGGTGTTTGTATTTGGATACAACATTGGTATCCTAAATTTGATCCTATTTATTCTAAGAAAAGAAGGTTCCCCATTTGGATAAAAATCTATGGGTTACACATGGAAACTAGACTAAAGACTATATTAGGAGGATATAATAGTTATTGGAATAATTTATTAATATATATAATGTCACTAATGAAGAGGTGTTGGTTTAATTTTCCAATATTTGTATCTTTTTAGATCTTGATGAAGCTATCCCAGAATTCATTATGATCAAAATGCAAGGAAGGTCATAGGAGTAGAAAATTAATGTGGAAAATATGGCTTTCTATTGATTCAAGTATTAAAAAGTGGATCACATTCACAATGAATATATTCAAGGAGATTCCCTCTCATATTCTAGATAACCCTTGATAGTTTGGATAGCAAAACAAAACCTATAGTCAGAAGCTTTCCTACATTAGAATGGAGGTGTGGTTTTTGGTAAGAAATTAGTGGATCATCCAATTATAAATAGTGAGGACACTAAAGCTCTTAAATACAACCTAAAATGTGGGAATTATCTATCACCAAATTCAATTATTAAATAATCCAATCTCATTTAATCATAATCTCATAATATTTCAATAATTTTAACCAAGGGCAAAGAAACACATCCAATAGATAGTCTTGAAGGTTTTGGGATTAAAGGAAAGCTCTCAAGAATGGTGGGTGGCCTATATTTATCCCCAATTAATTAATATTTTATATAAGATAAGTAAGAAGATCTTAAATTGACTGAGATTCTTTCTTTGGTATTTAAAAATAGTAATCACTCCCAACCCAACTGTAGAGCCCCTAAGAAGAGGAGAAGAAAAAAGGTGAATAAAATCACATAGAAGCAAGTGTTGGTAGCTATTCAGTCCTCCATAGACATGTTTATAATTATGGATAATAGAGTGGTGTAAATCCCCTTAATATCACAATGAAAATACCTTGATGGAATGTTAGGGGTTTAAATGCCCCTAATAAATATCACTTGGTAAGGTGACAACTATAAAATCTAGGGCATGAAGTGTTTATTTTATAGGAGACAAATTTAAGTAAAAGGGAGGCTTAATACTTAATGAACAAAGGGTGAAATAATTTAAAGGGATTATTTGTCAAGTCAATGAGTGAATTAGGGGGATTTGCAATACTTTCATGGTAATATAATGGCAGTGTAAGAATGTGCAACATGGGCTAAATGTAACTTGTACAAAGTGTATAACTTTGCATCTAACATTTTTATTTTTATTTTTAATGTGTATTGGATTAATTCAATCCATCTCATATTTTTGATTTTGGAAGAGATCTAGTAACAACTTTTGATTTTTCCAATGTAAAAGTGTGTGGTTGGGGGGATTCTAATAAGATATACAATGCAAAGTTATATCCTCATAAATTAAAAAATGAGAGAAGCTATGTAAAAAATAAATAAATAGGTTACAAAATAAATCAAAACATTCCCAAAGGAGACACAAATATAACATGGATCACCTAATGGGCTACATCCACTAGAATAATTTGCTTAGTCTTTTATTACTAGTAGCAATAGGGAGAATTAGTTGTGACAATGCCATATCACACCTCTCTCTCATTTCTCTCCTATAATTTATTCTATACACCTTTGTAAGATAAAACCAAGATTATAGCCAAAAAAAATTAAATCAAGCTTACCACAAGCTTACAACTAATCTTGCACACAATATTTTTGCCAAGCTTGCAACCAAAGACTTCACTAGTCTTCACCTCTCCTTGTAACTTTGTAATCTAACAACCAAGATTAATCTAAAGATCTCAATTAAAATTGACAAAATATTTCATCTAAGATTTCAAATAAAATTATTCACAATCCATCACACCTTGCACCTTTGTAAGCTAACACCAAGCTTACCACATTCTCTCTACTAATATTGCATCTAAGACTTCACAAGTATTCAAGGCCTTTATAAGGTTTACAAGGAGAATAAAATGAGTATAATAATTCATTCCTTACCAAAAATAATGAGAAGAGTCATGATTTATAGCATGTACATGAGAGAAAATAAGAGTGAGATAGAATAAATGATGAAGGGAGAAAATTCACCATACTCTATGTGGGAGCACTATTGATCCATAGTGATTTATTTGTCTTCATTGCAAGGGTAAAAAAAGTAGGTCCACTAATTTAGACAAGATCAAATCCACCCCCATGTGAATCCAACCATTGTCCCCCACTCCTCATGTTAGGATAATCAATAATAGTAACAACTTGTCTTCTTCTCCCATATGCACATAAAAGTACAAAAGGTGTTGCAATCACATTTTTAATTTCACCACACACAAGAATCATGAAGAAACCAAGAAATTTGACCCATATTTTATCATTGTCATTTATGCCACAAGACAAACACATATGACTTACCAAGGATAAAACCATGTGACTTGGTGGAGTGCTATATCACGCTCCTCTCACATCAACCTTTACCACATGATGCTTCCTCCATGGGCCATGCCACATCACCTACATCATCTACATATCACATTCCATATCACCATGAATAGTGCCCATGAATAATGACTATGAATAGTGACTTCACACCCAATAAATTCTCAAGCTTGGATAAGAGAGGGGTAATTGGGAGGGAGAAATAGTCCCAAAAGTATTTTTATAGGGTTTCTTTCCCACATTGGATTTTTGGATATGATTTCCAAGAATGGGTTATTTTTGTGGACCAATAGAAGGGCAAGCTTTAACATTATTATAGAATGGTTGGATCATTTTTTTATCTCTCCTAATTTCTTAGAATTTGATTGTATTTTTTAAAGCACCATTATTTCCATTTTTGGCATGGATCATGCTCTTATTAAGCTCAGTATTATTGAAGATGGGGATCCTCAAAATGTCCAATCAAATTTGAGCTCATATGGCTTTGAGATCCGCATATCCACAATCTAGTAAATATTTCATGGAGCTCAGCTCCAATTTTGATTGGATATACAATGTTTAATATGATCAATAAAATTAATTTCATTAAATCATGGAATAAGGATACCTTCAAAAATATTTTCCAAGAAATCACCAAAGTTGAGGCTGAATTGGCAATGATTAACCAAATATCCTAGCAAAGATGGATTTAGATACCTATTTCAAAGAGATGATGGTGCTTAATAATTTGGAATAATTAATGGTTATGGAGGATTTATTATGTAGAAATAAGTCTAAAAATTAATAGCTCAATCAAGGGAAAAAAAACACTCAGTTATTTCATAACTCCATGCAAGTTAGAAGGATGTCTAATCGTATCACTTTCATCAAAGGAAAGGATGGGAAACTAAAAAAGACCAAATCTAAAATTAGAAGTGAATATGTTATATGGTTTTAGGATATTTTATCATGTGAGGAAGATTTAAACTTGGAGGCTCAGTCCAAGAGCCTTAATTTCATCTCTTAAATCATTATAGAATAACATAAAACAAGGATAATGGTATATTTCTTGAAGGAGGAGACAAAGACTATGGTGTTTTCTCTAAGAAAATATAAATTCCTAGACTAGATGGGTTTTTGGCCATATTTTTTCAATAATTTTGGGAGGTAAAGAGAGTAAAATGTGGATATGGTGGAGGAGTTGCATATCAAATAGAAATTCACCCTAGATATAAATTAAACTTTTATCATGATTATCCCTAAATGTGAGACTCAGATAGATTTTAGAGTCTTTAATATAATCTGTCTTTATAACACAATGTATAAAATCATTTCTAAGGCTATCTCACTTTGAATTAAAAATCTTCTATCATCTCTCATTTCTAGAGATAAAGGGGGTTTTATCTTGGGCTGAAATATCCAAAACAGTGTAATAATAACTCATGAAATTATTCATCTACTTGTGTCTATTCATAAGAAAGGTATGATTTTGAAGCTCAACATTAGTAAATCATATGAAATGGTGAGTTGTAATTTTTTTATTAAGACATTAGATAAATTTGGGTTTGATAAGAAGTGGTGAAATTAGATCTTTAGTTGCATCTTTTTGCCCAGATTTTCAATCATGATCAATGGTGAGTTAGCTAGTTTCTTTGAAGCTTCATGGGGGTTGAGGTAGGGCAATCCCCTCTCCACTTTTCTCTTCATTCTCAAGGAAGAATCCTTGGTGATGGTTGTATCTAGAGAATTCTCAGTTAGTTTATTAGAAGGTGTTAAAGCAATGGAAGGCATGGAAAATATCACACATCAACACCTCACAAATGATAGGATTCTCTTTGGTGTAGCTACAAAGCTTAAGGCTAAGACACTAAAGTGTATTTTTAATAAATATGAGGTAACTTCTAGGTGGTTGGTTAATTCCATAAAATTAGAGGTGTAATTCTTGATTTTTCCTTGGCAAACTCAATTGAATATTATTTGTATCATGGGTTTTAAAATTTTTATGCTTATAAAAAAATACTTGGGATTCCCTTTATTTTTAAGTGTTGGTAAAGTGACTATATGGGATAACCTAATCAATGCTTTCAGGTCTCAGATTATGTCATGAAAGGGTATATGGTTTTCCATTGTAGGTTGAATCACCCTTATTAAATTTTTCCTAATTTCCTTCTCAGTCTATATTATGTGTGTGTTTCATCCACCTGTAAAGGTTGTGAAGAAACTTAATAATATTATGAATAATTTTATTTAGCAAGGCACTAGTGACCAAAATAATATATTATTTCTCAAGTGGGATAAATTTTATCTTTTTGAGGGTGAGTGAGGAGTAGAGATTAAGATATTTTAGGTTAAAAATTTGGTGTTGGGTGCAAAACTTGTGTGGGGAATGATCATTAAGCCATATGAGGTTTGGAATAAACTACTACAACTTAAATATTTTGGGAAGACTTCAAGCTAAAAAATCTTGAATTTGGCCAATCTACCTTCTAGCTCACACTTGTGTAACTTCACTCTCAAGTGTCAATTTATTATTAAATATCATGTCTCTTGGGTGATTAAAAATGGTTGATCAACAGATTTTTAGGGCAATTCATGGAATGGGAACCAACCACTATAGTAAATTTAAGGCCTGAAGGAAGATGAGACTATTTTGATCATTTCTTTGGGGAGTAAGGTATGTGAATACTTGGAACAAAAATGGGGGATGGTTTATGTAGATGGAAATGGAAAGAGTGTGGAGATCTTTAGATCTTAGCCAATTGACAAGATCTTTCATCTTGTTTGTTGTCTAAAAGGAAGGTTTTCTTCAATAATTCTCAGGATTATCTTCAATAGTATATATTAAAGACAAAGTTATATTCAATGATTCTAGGGTATAAAATGGTTGATCAGGTTGATCTAACCTTTGATTGGGAAAAAATTATTTATTTAAACAAGGATGGGCTTCCAAAGGTTGGGCCATTCACATGGCTAGTTATTCAAGGAAAAATCCTAGCACATGATAGGCTACTGAAGGTTAGAATGATTGACCTTTCATGATGTCTTATGTGCATAACTATTAAAGAATATTTTAATCACCTTTTATTCTCATACCCCTTTGTTATGACATATTGGTCTTGAATCTACAATAAACTTATTTGGAAATGAGCTAGGCTTGGGTCCCTCTTGTCTACCTTTTATTCTTGGTCAATTGGGAAGCATAAGGATAATTTTTCGCACTTATGGATACATTTTCCATCTATTTTGATCAATATAATTTTAAAGGAGTAAAAATTACAAATTTTTGAAGGCAAGGTGAACTCCATGATAGATGTTATCCAAAAAGTTGAATTGGTGATGTCTGAAATTGGCTCTCAACATGCTATAAGACGTAAAAGTAAGGTGAAAAATAGGGATATGCAGGTCATTACATATTACAGTTTATTGAAAGTTCATCTCATTAATGTATCATTCATTTATCATAAGGATTGTAGATGGTAAAATAATATGGAATGGTGCCTCTAACCCCCTAATATGTCCAACTCAAATTTTGATAGTGTTGTTAGAGGTAATCTATGGGCTTTAGGGGTAGGGTGTTCAATTAACAATTTTTTAGGATCTATGATTAGAGCATCATCCCATAAGATTCTTGATGGAATTAATAATGAGGAAAAGGTGCAAGATCTTATTCTTGGGTTGGATCTATTTATTCAATGTGATATTGATAAAGTGGTCATTGAGGGTGATTTTATGTTGATGATGAATGTGTTGTGCAAGTGGAAGGTTGGATCTTGGAGCATTGAAAACTTTTTTTGGAAAATATAGGATATCATGGATTATTTCTCATATTAAGAGGCCTCACATTGATTTAGAGAGGCTAACTCAGCTATGATCTTCCTAAATAATGAGGGTATTTCTTATCTAGAAGAGTTGGTTGTGGATAATGTTTGGGATGCTTGGCTAAATGCTAGTATTAGGGGAGTTGTTTATGAATGTTTATTATTTGGGGTGTTGTTCTTCCCAATTTAATTTGTGTTTGGGGGTGGCCTTTGGATGTAAATAGTCATGTAACCCATGAAATCAATGGCCTTATTTCACATGATTAAGGGAGACTTATTTATCACTTGGGAGATGTAATTTTAAATTTGTGGTGGTGACTATAGTTAATTGATCAGTTTTTTGGGTGATGGCTTGAGCATGACAAGTTGGTGATTGAACCAAATCCAATGTGAAAATTTTGGTGATGGTTGTAATGACGTAGCTATCGTTAAACACCCATGTTGTGTTTGAAGGAAATGAAGTATGGAATTACATTTAGAGGGAGTGTCACTGATTCTAGGCTAAATAAAGTCTTTATCATATAGTTAGAGTAGTTTTAGTGGTAGTAAGGTAATTGATTGAAATGGTCTATTTAGAGACTCTGCTTAGGGAAAATTTTAACTTTGATTTGGATTCTATGTTTGTCATGAAACTAATTCTTCTTCTAGATGATGAATTGTATACAAAGGAGATTATTATGCTGGAGTAGCCATAATTTTAAGTGGGGTTGGAAAGTGGTGGAAAATATTCAAGGGAGTGATTCAAATTCATTATTATTTTCATACAAGAAGATTTTAGGGTTGGTACCCATGTGTACCTCTCATGAGTTGGATGAGAGGTTTTATATTATTATTTCCTTTACTAAGTGTATTAAAGGTTAACTTCAACACCCCTCTTTTTGGGGGGGTTTGCATTGATATTGGATGTGAAGGCATCAAAGGCCCCCTTTGATTCTTTGGTTATAGTTATCGATCTCTAGTGGTAAATTAAGGTAGTCTTGATAGCACCATTTTTGGTACATATGTTTGACACTGCAATGACCATGTTCCCTTTATAGGTTGTCATGGAAGGCTTAGTTATGGAAGATGGCAAGATGGTCACTCAACATCCTATGATTTAATGCCATGTGAGGGCCCACATGGAATCTATTTATCATTCACTAGTATTTGGTGGTCACATGGTGTTAGGGCTAGAAGGAAGGTTGAGGTGGTAGCAATAATGAGTGGTGATGTGGGTAGTCAAATGTAAGATCATCCTAGGTAATAGTTGTATAGTTTGGGATGAAATGATGCTCTAATTATGGGATATAATGGTAGTATTCATGACCTATTAACTATAACACCATGATGGGGGTAATTTTGGGTGTCTCTCAAAGGGTTTGGCACATGTTGTCTCTTGGTCACTTGGTTCAAGTTTTTTAGGTTGTTGTTTTATCGAGGCTTAGTTTTTTTATATTGGTTATTGGGTAGGTTAGTTTGATCATTGATTTTTTGGTTTTACCTAGTTCTCATGGACTTGGTCCCTTTTGGATTCTTAGAATCCTCATGGTGTTTATACTTGGATTTTTGTAATTTTTATTTTATTTAATAAAGGGAAAGGGACCCAATAACCCTTAGTTACCTAGAAAAAAAATAATACTACCCTCATGTTTATGATTTTAAATTTTTTCTTACAATGTAGTGTAATTTTCAGTATCATGCCTTGTGACTCTATGATAAGCACAAAATGGTTTACCTTCTTTATGTCTAAGATGTGTTGCTTTTCAGTGCCTAGTAATGGGTAATGTAATGAATTTATTTTCCTTCATCATGGGTAAAAGAATTTTAGGTGTATCTTGATGTGGAAAAATTTAGATTGATTGTGTAATATGTCCATCTAATATTAACACCTTATTGATTAATTATGTAAATGTGCAATATAAGGAGTTAGAATGAAACTATTTTTTACTTGATATTCTCCTAGTAATTCAATTTTGTTGTACACATATTTAACAAAACTTTTGTTTTTTAAATAAGATGCATTTAATTCTTTGTTATTGTTGACTAGATCACATGCATATTTGTGCACATCTAAATATAAGCTATTGAAAAAATATAATGATTATGTAATCCTCTTTATTTAAGTGGATAAATAAGACATATACTAGATATTAATTATACTTGCAAATATGAAGTATGATATGTTAAATTATATTATGCATTCTTAACATAGATAGCACAATCTCAAATAGACTCATCATCATGTTGTTTTAAAATTTGTAAATTTTATAATGTTAATTTTGGAACATTGTGTTTATTAAAATCTAAGAATTAAATGTCCTCTAATTGCTTGAAACTAGATAATGAACCATTGGGAAGCATATATAACTAATCCTAATCTTATTGTGTTAGGTTTATATGGAAATACTTTAAATATAAGTGTGTCTTTATCCCAATCACAAAAATAATATACATATTAAATTACATGGTTGGAAGGGTCTTCATGACCATAAAATAAAGGTAACCTGGACATGATGAATTCTTGTGGATAAGTATATTCAAATACACTTTGTATGAGAGGTTGATTTTTGATAATTTTATGATTAATAGTAGCATTACATGATAACATTTGTAAATTGAGAATTTAAACTTGCCATTGGAGGTCTCGTATCTTATTCATTATAGATATAATATTAATAGTATGAATTGTTTAATTATGAAGAGATGTAGTTATTGGTTGAAATTTTCCATTTATTTGAAACATATTAATGATGGATTTATCATCATTATTAGTGGATCAGATATTTGCATCATTTCAAAGTGTATGAGCTTTGCTTAATTATAAATCCTGACATGAAGGAACATTCATATCATTTGATTTTTTTAAGGAAGATGTGATATCATTATGAATTTTATGAAATTTTACACTACTAAAAAAAGGAAAATTTGGTGCATGTGCATCTAATTATGTTGTGGGAGGTGGAGGGATTTGAATAGGAACATGTTCATGATCTCTATGATGGGGTGGCTTATGTTGTTGGTTATGAATAACATGAATGATAATATTTGATATAAATTATGGGTGAATATTATAAGTGGGAAGATGACTATTATAACCTCAAAGTATAGATGGAACAATGAAAGGTGTTAAACATGACTTTTTTGACCAATTATTATTAGTAAGATTTATAATTGAATATTGAAAAAATGATAATTTATTAAATTTTGGAAATGCCTTATGTTTGATTTAACAAATTTATCCATTGACGATGTTTGCATTTGATTTTTTATAACCACATGATTGAGAG
>JARHVA010001715.1:732500-765000 GCA_037957365.1 Torreya grandis
TTTTAAAGATTAAAACATATGCACAATGAGCTCCATAGACTTTTGAGCTTTGATATTTCATTGACAAGGTAACACAGACCTACTGAGTATAACCCAAAAAACTCATATCACTTGGACAATAGCATCAAAAAAGGAATACAACACTGAATAGTAAGGTGTCCCACTTTTATCACTCCTATTGAATTAGAAAATGAAGTTTAGGACTCTATTTTTGACACTGTCCTAGTCCTGTACCTAGATTCTTAGATCCTATCTTAGACTAGATAGCTCAGAATAAGCTAAATCATATTTTCTCTTATTTATTACTATTTTTAGAAAAGGCAAAAATAAAATCTATTTACATAAATCAATGGCTTAATTATTTCACATTATTTACTAGTTTACTTTACTCTAGACCTATTTATTTAATTAGGAATAAAACTCCATTATTCTAAAAAATAATAAAAACATTTGGTGAACCTGACTTACTCCAGATTTTGCACAAAAACCCTAAAAACCCTAGGGTAAATTATTTTTTGATTTTCACTATAATTTCCTAATTTTTCTTATATTTAAAAATAAAAAATCTACAAAATTTATTGAAAAATTATCACATATTTTGTTAAAACCCTAGTTTGCATATACTAAGTCCTTTTTGCATACAAACATATTCCAAACACTAGGAAAAATATATTACTAATTTTAGAAATATTTTCTATTTTTTCCTAATTTTTTTTTTTAAAAATTATAATTTTTTTTTATAAATTCATATCAAAATTTTAAAATTATCATACTAATTTTAAAAATTCATTCAATAAATCCCTAGTTGCATTAACTAGCTCCTAGTTATTTTCTAGTACTTTTCTAATCATTTTTTAAATTCTTAGTTGCATATCAAACTCAAAAAATCAATTTTAAATTTAAAAATTCATAGCATTTTGCATAAATATTTTTGAAAAATCCTTAGTTGCATATACTAGCACTTATTTTCTTCTTTATTGCATATATTTTGTTAAAACCCTAGTTTGCACATACTAAGTCCTCTTTGCATACAAACACATTCCAAACACTAGGAAAAATATATTACTAATTTTAGAAATATTTTATATTTTTTCCTAATTTTTTAAATAAAAATTCTATTCATATCAAATTTTTAAAATTATCATACTAATTTTAAAAATTCATTCAATAAATCCCTAGTTGCATTAACTAGCTCCCAGTTATTTTCTAGTACTTTTCCAATCATTTTTTTAATTTTTAGTTGCATATCAAACTCAAAAAATCAATTTTAAATTCAAATATTCATAGTATTTTTCATAAATATTTTTGAAAAATCCTTAGTTTCATATACGATCACTTATTTTCTTCTTTATATCATATATTTTATTAAAACCCTAGTTTGCACATACTAGGTCTTTTTTCATACAAACATATTCCAAACACTAGGAAAAATATAATGTTAATTTTAGAAATATTTTCTATTTTTCCTAATTTTTTCAAGTAAAATTATACAAATTTTCTATAAATTCATATCAAATTTTTAAAATTATCATACTAATTTTAAATTTTCATTCAATAAATCCCTAGTTGCATTAACTAACTCCCAGTTATTTTCCAATACTTTTTCAATCATTTTATAAATTTTTAGTTACATATAAAACTTATAAAATCAATTTTAAATTAAAAAATTCACATTATTTTTCATAAATATTTTTGAAAAATCCTTAGTTATATATACTAGCACCTATTTGCTTCTTACGATATCACCTTACATGTTTGGGAGCTCCGTATCCTTTTTGTAAAAATTACAATTAGCTATATTTAGGATTTTGTGTTTCTTATATTCAATAATTTCCTTTTCTAGCACATTTCCTATTAAAACTTATTGAAAAACATTCAAACACATTATAAATTGTTTTCCTACTTTCACAATGGCCCAATATACCATTTTTGATGAAATTGATAGAAGATAACTTCAAGAAATCTTAACAAAACATCCACATATTCAAGATGACATGCTTAGAATTCTATAATAGGAAAAATAAAAAGTGAATAATGGTCAATCTTCTCAAACCAAAGAGAAACCAGTTGAAAATGACACTATGGGGGAAACTATGTCTCAACAACCCCCTATAGTAACCCAATATGCCTCTATGCCACTTGTTACAGCTAATACATCCCTCTCTCCTAATGTGGCAGCCCTTGTGTAAGAGATAAGATCTTTTCAATCCAAGGTGTTGCATCTTGAGCAAGGTACCACTAGACCTATACATGATTTGGATTCTTTTGCTCTTTTACATACACCATTGGCACATCACATTGCTTCTACACCCTTGCCACAAGGTTTTTTTAACCTAAGCTTAATCTTTATGATGGAAAGGGTGATCCAGAGACACATTTGAGAGATTTTCATGTATCATGCTTGGATTATGTACCAAATGACTAGCTAATTACCAAGCTATTTCTATAAGGCCTAAAGGATTATGCTTTACAATGATTTTATAGCCTATCGAATCAGTCAGTTCATGCATTCAATCCTTTAGCTGACATGTTCTTAGCACACTTAAACATTAACATTGGTGATAAGGTTTCATATTCTCAAATTTCTCAATAGAAACAATGACTAAATGAGCATCTCACGAACTATGTTCATTGATACAAGACCATCTTGGATAAGATGACTAGCCCCATGGTAGATCAAAAGTTATAGGATCTTTTCAAATAGAGCCTTCTACCAACATTTCATAAGTCTATTATGTTCAAAATATTATCTTCCTTCACTAAGTTATGTCATACACTAAAGGAAAGAGAAGTGAAACTTATTTCAATGGGAAAGCTCAAGTAAACAAGCATTCCAGACATAACTAATAAGATTAAAAACAAAGTCTCATACAAGGCTAAGTTTAATGATACAAAAAGGTAGAATCAACCTACAGTAAATGTAGTTTTAAAGCCTCCTCAACATATATTTTTATCAGCACCCCCTCAATGTACTTTCTCACATCTTCCAATTCCTCTAGCCAGGGTTTTACAACAACTTTTAATTATAATATCATATCTCTCCCTCCTATTTGGTAAGTTGACTCAACCAAGCCTCTTCCATGGGGATATGATCACCAAGCATTTTATGATTTTCACTAGGCACCAATCCACACTACAAACAAATGCATCAATTTGAGACATAAGATATAAGACTTGATAGATGACAACCTAATTGATCTTGGCACTTCAGTTGAGCCTCCAAAAGCTAAGCCATCATTAGATAAAGCTTTGAAAATATTCTTATATCCATTTTTATAACATTCTAAACAAGATAAAGGGGACACATTAGGTGTTCACCATACATACCATGCACATCCTCCACCAGTTACATACTAGGCACCTTTAGTTGAGTTACATCCTTTAAGTGGTATGATAGGTGTGTGTGATTCCATATTTCTAGATAGACCTTTCATATATTTCTCATATTAGGATATTTCTTAGGATAATTTAAATTATAATTCACTCTTTATCAAAGCACATATTAATAATCATCCCATTCACAGTGTTATCAATGATAATGGTTCCAGTTTTAGTATGTGCACCTTGACACTACTATAGAATTTGGGTTATTAAGAGTAGGATATCACTCTAAAAAATAGATTTATTGGGTACATAAATATTTCATTGGGTGAGATTTTACTCCCTTTATAGAATGGTCCAACACATGTGGCCACACCATTCACTATAGTTCCCAACGTAGGATTTTTTGATATGTTACTTGGTCGACCATGGATTTAAAAACTTAGAGTATTACCTTCTATAGTTCATAGAGGCATGAAATTCATTCATGTTAATTATGTTATTATAGTATGTAGAGTTCCATATGAGTTACCACTCCCCACTTCAAATCCATGTACTAGTTTATAGTCACCAATTTTAATTTCACCACTAGTTTCAATTTTGCTACTAGTTTCATCTTCTCCTCTAATTTAAAATCCTCTTCCACTTCAAATTTATAAATAATTGAGGCATCCATCACCAATACAGAGGGTTGATACACCTCCATAGCTTTGGTATTCTAGATATATTCTAGCTACAATATTCACACCTAGAGTAGTATCATTGAGATCTCATGCATTTACACATAGAGCACATGTTCAAAGAGCTTCTCCTACTTCCAGATGGGTCCCCAAGAGCCCTACAACTGTATCCACTACTCATATTTATAGAGGGAACCCATAGACATTTTTTAATTCAAATATTTTAGAATATTTACAACGCACATATATTTCTAAATCACAGTCTCAACCTTTCCATCATGCTTCACGATCATGCACGATACCTTTGTTTAATACAAGACACCATGATAGGGAGTCTCATCCAAGACTCATTTATTAGTATCATTTATTCTCAATCTTTCCTATCGATAGCTTATTTCAAAAACCCAAAAACATTTAGATATATCTAAAAACACAAAAACATTTTGACTATATACATCATCCATGCTTTACATTACATTGCTAATACTATGCTAGGAATTACATTTGCTATTTCATGCTATTGTTTATTGATTTATCTACATTACCATGCTTCACTTGATCTTCTTTGAGTATGTGTAGTGACACCCAACTACTTGATTAATTCACTCTACTCATTGAGGTGTCATTCCTACTTCTACATTCAAGACACACATCGATATATAGATCCACTGGGGGCATCTTCTACATGACAACACCATCCAGGTTATGTCAATACTACACTACACACTCTAAGTTATCATACTAATGTACATTACTTACTAGATTACACATATTACTATATCGACATTTCAATAGTATCTAATACTTGTGTATCTTTTAGCATATACCTAGTCTTGTACTAACATGTCTTGCATACTTTCACTCTTACTTTTACTAGTTAGATGTGATTATACCTTTCCAAATTTTACATGCTTTCCTTTCTAGCTTATGTATCTAGATGAGATTGTATTTCTAAATTTAGTTTTGTTTCTTATGTGTGCCTTAGGACATTTTCCAATGTTTTTTTCTTCTATTCATGTGTGTGTACCTTTGGACATTTTCCAATATCATTTGCTTATACTCTTCTATGTACCTATAGGCCTCATGCCAATATTTTCTTATTTCAAACTATATGTGTATGTGGCATTTGAACCTGCCTTGTATAATCGGTTTTCAATTTGAGTGACATGTGCCCATATCCCTTGTTTACATGGCCCTTTGGCCAACCTTGTATGCTTCTTGCTTCTTGATTTGTATGCTTTTTTCTTGATTTCTTTTCCTTTTTTGAAATTCCATGATCCATATCATGCATTTTACTTGCTTTCTTAGATGCCATGATGGACATCATGCTCTATCCCTCCTTAAAAACTAATAACTAGCATCTAACATTTCTAATTCTAGTTCAGTTCATTGCACATGATTTTATATTGTTATATTTATCTAGGCATACCCTTGTTGATCTAATAATCTCTTAATACAAACATTTATATATCTAGAGATATCTTTCCAAATATCATTGTTATATCATGTATCTATGTAGCATAACACACTTTTAGGGATTTTTATTTTGAGGGCAGTCATTACAGGGTACATATTCCTACCCTCAAAAGAGGGGGAAAAAATAGGGGTTTTATCATAGAGATAAAATCTCATAACAGTCAAAATAGTAGTATTTATATCACCCAATTCAAAATCCAAAGGTCAAACCAGTCAGAACAGAACATAAAAATAGTGACAACTCCATATCAACAACTAGTTTTAACATAGGATAATAGCAATAGAAATAGATAGCAACACCAAACACAAGGGTGTCCTCATTTTATCACTCTTGTATAAGCATAAAAACACCCAATTTTTTTATTAATAGTCAAAAAAATTAGCTCGGCTACAATTTTTGTACATCCAGATCAGTTAGAATTAGTAGTTTTAGTACAATTCTCTCAAGGAATCTAGATATAGGGGTATCATACATGATATGATGACTCTCACTTCTAGTTTTAGATTAGGTAGTTGACATAAATTATAGATTAGAATCCATGTTCCAAACACCAATGATTTGAGGTAATGTGCATGACATATTGGTCTTCTTTTATTTTTGAGTTTAGTTTATTGCCCATGCATTCTCAGCAGTTGCATGTCTTACTCCATCTATAGGTGGTTGGAATCATTCTCAAGTTGAAATTTCATATAATTTTAACTTCTTGAGTACCTGATTTGGCTTTCATATAAGCATATTGCATTAGTTTTACAGTGGCTTTCACACAAGCCTAACCTCCATCTTTTGAAATGGCCAAGAGTGGCCTAACTTTTAGCATACATTCGGCTATCCACACCATATTGTTATATTTTTAGAGCATCCATGGACTCCATGAACCATCTCAGATGACATCTATTCTATACTAGTATTACTTCATAGCTTCACTTCACAGGGCAACGATGGATCCAAAGGGATAGCCTTTGTATTCTTGAGCCACCTATTTAGAGGGATTAGACACACAGTCAAACATTTATTATTACATGCATGATAATTTATCTTCACTTAGTAGGCAATGATGAAGCCAAAGGGCCATCCTTTGTATTCTTGAGACACCTATTCAAAGGGATTGGACACACAATCTAGACATCAATTATCACATGCATGATCATCTAGCTTCACTCAGTAGGTGATGATGGAGCCCAAGGGCCAACCTTTGTATTCTTGATCTAATTTCTAGGGAATTGAGCACTTATCTTTGTTCATGATATAAATTTTGGTATAACATCATCTAACACAATCCAACATCACTTAGCCTTACTCAAGATCATAACAGGTTTTATATTGGTTCACATACCTGGTGAAGTGTATTCATTCCTTTCTCTTCCTTTTAATTAGTTTTTGTATGTTCTTATTTTATATCATATGTAATAAGAATAGATTTATTCTTTTTTTCATTTTATAGATTCACACTTTCACAATGTGCTCTCTACGCACTATCCAACATGACTCAACATCACACAAGCTTTATGGGCTTCACCTTTGTAGGTAAGTTTAGGTATGATTTGTATTTTTTCCTTTATCCTAGTATTTCATGTTTTTACATCACTAGAATAATGGGGGGGGGGGGGGGGGGGGGAGGGGAAATGTAGTCATGTAAAATATGAAATTTGGTTACTTGAGTGTGGCTAATGATGCCCAATCTATAGGTCCTCCTACTTGCTTGCATAACCCTCATAGGCTTTTCTTTCATTCATTCCCAATCATCCATAGCCTTTCATACTTAACCCTTATAGACCTAGGCAACTCTTTTAGGTCCAAATCCATCCCCCCAAGTCTCATTCCCTCTGGACAATATCACCCAACTTGGATAGGAGCACTAAAACCTAGGGTGTCCTATTTTTGGTGCTACTATCTAAGTGTAAATTTGGTTTAAATAGTCATATTTTCTTGAATCCTTATCTTAAATCATGTTAGAATAATATGAATTCATTTAACCCTTGATCATTAGGTTCCTTATAAAAGGCCATTCAAAGTCCATTTAGAAGGGTTGACACAAGAGAGAAGCAAGAATACAAGCAAGTACACTCAAGTAATTTTCCCTATTCTCTGTATACAACCTTTCAATATTATTCTAAGCTTATTCAAACCCTTGCATTAGTCCCTATCCATCTGAAGTATACCCATTTTCACATCTAGTTACATTTTCATACATAATTTCACCAAGCACTTCAATAGGAGAACTGCATTATCTTGATCCCTCCTCAGAGTATTGGTATGTAGGTAGTGTGCCCACACATAGGGTGTGAATTACATCCAATATATCCTTTACACACTAACCCCTTCTCTCTCTTTCCCAATTTTCCATTCAAGTTTAAGCACAAAAAGTTCTTAGGTCTTTTGAAGATTAAAATAGATGCATAGTGAGGTCCATAGACTTTTGGGCTTCGATATTTCACTGACAAGTTAACATAGACCTTCCAAACATAACTTTAAAAACTTAGATCACGTAGACAATATCACCAAAAAAGGAATATAATTCCAAATAGTAGGGTGTCGCACTTTTGGAACTCCTATCCAATCAAAAAATAAAGTTTAGGAACCTATGTATGACACTATCCCAATCCTGTACCTGGATTCTCAGACCAGATAGCTCAAAATAAACTATGTCATATTTTCTCTTATTTATTACTATTTTTAGAAAAGGCAAAAATATAATCTATTTACATAAATTAGTGGCTTAATTATTGCACATTATTTACTGATTTACTTTACTCTAGACCTATTTATTTAATTAAGAATAAAACTCCATTATTTTGAAAAATAATAAAAACAAATTGAAATAGATGATGTTAGTTTAATAGATCTTGGGATTTCTCATAAACAGATGAATTATGCAATTGTTGTTACTACTTCTTCCACTAATCCATCCACTTTTGAGGAGGCTTCTACTAAAAAATTTGGAAAAATACAATGAAAAGTGAGTATGATGCAATTCTTAACAATAATACTTGGGTTTTGGTTGACCCTCCTCCACATGTTCAACCCATAGGATGCAAATGGGTTGATAGGGTAAATTTTAAATTAGATGGATCCATTGATAAACATAAGTCAAGACATGTTGTGAAAGGTTATACACAACAAAATGGTATTAATTATGAGGAAATGTTTGCAACAACTGCCAAATGGAACATTATTCATATGGTACTTGCCTTAACAACATAGAATGGGTGGAAAGTACATTATATGGGTGTTAAAATTGATTTTTTAAAAGGATATTTATAATAAGAAATGTATATTAAACAACCCCAAGGTTTTGAGAAAGTGGGTGCAAAGCACAAAGTGTGTAAATTGATTAAAGCTCTTTATGGGATTGAACATGCACCCAAGGCTTGGTATGAGAAAATGGATTCCTACTTACAAAAAAATGGATTTACACATAGTGAATTATATGATACTCTCTATATTAATGTGTAGAGAAAGAAATTGGTAATTATTATTCTCTATATCGATGACTTAATTATCATAGGAAATGATGAAAACCATAACAAATCTATGAAGAAAGAATTAAAAGATGGGTTTGAGATGACAAATCTTGGACTTCTTCATTATTACCTTGGCATTGAAGTAACTCAAAAAGAGAAAAGCATTTTCATTTCACACACTAAATATATTTCTAAGTTATTAAATAATTTTGGCATGAATGATTGCAAACTTACCCTCACTCCCATGGAAAGTAATTTAAAATTGTCTAAGGATGATGGTAGTGCCTTTTTTGATGGCACCAAATATAGACAGTTAGCGAGAGGTTTGATATACTTGATGATTATTAGGCCTGGTATATCATTTTTAGTTAGAATTTTATCTAGATTTATGCATGATCCCAGATAAATTCATTGGCATGAAATCAAAATAGTACTTCATTACCTTTTAGGGAATGAAAACATATGGCCTTGAGTACCACTATAATAATAACTTCAAACTTTTTGGATTTTTTGATGTAGATTTTGGTGGAAGTGTGGATGATAGTGTAAGGGGTGGGAATCCAAGAACAAACACACCTGTTCTGATTCCTCCTGTTAGGATCTTGCTCCTCAGAAAGAGCATAGTATGATTACCAAATATAAGCAATTAAATATGCAAAAATAACTAGAAACACAAGTAACTAGAATTCACCAATAGCACAGAATATGAGAGACAATACACTATCTTGTATTAACACTTTACAGAAAAGAATACTACAAAGAGCCGCCACACTCTTCCACCTTACAGAGGTTTCCCACGCCTCAAGTGTATAGTAATTCTTCTCACACACACTCTCCTACACAAAAAAATGGTCCCAACAACCAACTCACACATAGAATTGGTGTTCACCTCACCAACCAGTCAGTAATAACCCTGCCGGTACACCAAGCACTCTATAGCACTTCAAGTTGATCTCCCATGAACTTGCAACGTACAATTCAACAGACCAAACTTACATGTAGATCCCCTATGAGCTTGCAACAACCTACAACTCAATGATCTTACAACTAGAAGGAACTCTTCCTTTCTATCTCATCCTTATACAATACATGCCAATGGGTCTATAAATAGATCCCTAACTTAAACAATAACTTAGACTCTTAATTTAGACAATTATCCTCGCAGCTCAAGACTCTAACTAGTCTTAACATGCAAACTCTTCGTTCACTTAACTAACTGTCCGTGCAATGAATAGTTCTAGAACACACAGGCGACCGACGCCGGTGCCTGCTTGCCTGGTTCTGCCGACGTCGGCCGACTTCCTGCCGTCGCTGGTGGCCTTCTGCACTAGTCTATGACCAACGTTGGTCCTACTGCCGACGCTGGTGTTCCTAGATCTCAGCAACCTTCTGTTCCTTCAGTTTTCAAAGTGTTGAAGCTTTTAGCTCCACAACCTAACAATCTCCCACTTGGAGATAAATAGCTGCAACCTGTACCTGTACCTGTACTCCATCTAGTTTGTTCCCTTGGCTTTGTATCCCTCCTCAAGATCACTCTTGAAGACCAACCACCACAAATCCTGTAGTGTAAAACCTTGTCATCCAAATTACCTGCCACATCCGCATCTACAACCATGTAGAAAAAAGAACTTGACCCTGCATAGCATGTGCACCTGCTGCTGGTCCCACTGAACTGCCCTTGAGTATTACTTTCCCAGATTGACTCCAAACTTGTGACAACTCCCACTACTTGGGAAAACTCAGGTTTAGTACATACCATGCACTCAACCTCATTATGTGAATCAAGACCCCTGTTCTGTGCAAACTGTCCAACCATCGGCGTGCTAACTGGTCTCACACAATCATCCTGAAACAAAGTCAACAAGACCTCCATGTCTCTAGAACACACTCATGCCAAAGAATCTTGCTGCTCCCAGATTCTCCATGACACACACCTGAACTAGCTTTACCTTTAGTTCAGTAATACCTGTATATGTAACCCTGCAACAAGCACATCATACAGAAATAGGATAATGTAGCTAATATTATCCAACCTAGTAAAGAGAAACACAATGATCAAACCTCCATTGTCCTACAGCTAATACAAGACCATATACCCTGATCTTCCATCTCACGTATTCATTTCTGCTCTTCTTCATCCTGAACATCCATTCGTCTCTCAGTGCTTACTTCCAGCAGGCAACTCTACCCAAAACACCTATTTGGTTCTCCTCCAAGGAATCACATCCTCATCCATGCCAAGCTCCCACTGTTTCCTGGATCTACCTGTTCTGCTTCTTTAATAACTTCTTGGTCCTATGCCATAAGTGAGCAACAAGTAGTGTAAAGAATGGAAATGACGAATTTAAGAACTTACTTACACCTTCAGTCCTCCATATGGGTGCTTGAGACTCCATGACAGCTGGCTGTCCACCCAAAATTCATCTCAGTGACCGATGCCGGTCACATCTCAGTCTACAATTGACCGATGTCGGTTCCCTACGACTGCCACCTTGTCGACGTCGGTTTCCCTTGGCCGATGCTGATCATTATTTGCCCTGAGTCACCGACGTCGGGCTCCACATAGCTGACGTCGGTCCCTGTCTGGACACCGACACTGGTTTTCCTGTCGACGTCGGTCTCTGTGTTTTTCTAGTGAGACCTGACTTTTTCCCATGAGCTCTTTTGGATCAAACCCTTGTCCAAATCACCCTTGCTTTGCTCAGAATTCCTCTGCACCTTGTGCTAAATTCTGTCCATCACCTTCTCCTTGAAAACCAAGGCTTTCCTGTTCTTGTCACTAACATCGAATTCCTCAAGAAACGTCACCTTCTTCTTCTGCATACAAAAACCACGATCCATGCCTTCCAAATCTGAAAGCATACTCTTTGACTCAAGAACAAGCATCTCCTTCTTATCTATGTGACCAAGCCTATTAAGCCACATCTCCGAATCTACAACTGAAGTAGATAACCCAGAAAGAGAATCAGTAATACAAGTAGATAGATAAAGCGTACCTACTTTCTTACCTCTAGCTACAACAAGTGTACCCTTGGTAACCTTCCAAGAGTCTGCTGTGAGAGTTACTGTGCAACCCTCATCACCCAAGCTTTTAACAAAAATCAAATTTCGCTTCAGAACTGGGACATGCATGACCTCCTTTAACACCCATGTGTCACCTGTCTGCAATTTCATCTTCACTTTCCCTTTGCCAAAAATCTAACAAAGCTTACCATCCCTTACACAAATTTCTCCAAAGTCTCCTTGGACATACTCATGAAAAAATTCCCTATGTGGGGATGCATGAAAAAAGGCACCAGAATCTAAAACCCAAGATTCTACTTTATCCAAAGAACATACCAGAGCATCTTGTGCAATGTAATCTGCAACATCTGCTTCTTCTCCATGTCCTTCATGTTGATCTTCACCCGATCTGCAATCTATCTTTAAGTGCCCTTGCTTTCCACATTTCTAGCAGGTTATTCTGCCATACCTGGACTTGGATCTTCTACCTATCTTCGACCTTGATCTCCCACGCTCTATCTTCTCTCTTGGCCTTCCTCTGCCTTCAACACTCAAAGCATCTCCTGATGATTCACCTGTGCTTTTCCTACGTATCTCTTCATTCAAGATCACACTCACAACATCATCCACTTTTAAGACTTTTAAAGGAGACATAGTATTAGAAACTACCATTACCAAACCTTCCCAACTTTCAGGTAATGAACACAAGATTAAGAGAGCTCTAATTTCATCATCAAATACAATATTGACTGAACTTAACTGGTTTACCAAACCATGGAAATCACTAAGATGGCTATGAACAGATTCACCTTCCAACATTTGCAAATTAAATAAACGCTTCATAAGAAATACCTTATTAGAAGCTGAGGGTTTTTCATACAAATTTGCCAAAGATTCCATCAACTCCACCATTGTCTTACACTGTGATAAGCTAGAAATCACAAATGATGCAAGACTCAATCTAATAGATCCCAGAGCCTTCCGATCAAGAACCTCCCATTCTTCATCCTTCATATTCAAGGGTTTGCTATTAACCCCGCCCAATGGTAAGTACAAATCTTTCTGATACAGATAGTCCTCAATCTGCATCCTCCATAATTGGTAGTTCTTGCCATTAAAATTTTCCATTCATAGCTTACTGTCTTCTGACATTGCTCAACTCCCACTCAAACAGAAACCATGTGAGTAACCTGTAATCAAAACACACTACCCAGATCTAAACCAATCTGTTAGTATCCCAACCAAAAGCTCTGATACCAGTTGTTAGGGGGTGGGAATCCAAGAACAAACACACCTATTTTGATTCCTCCTATTAGGATCTTGCTCCTCAGAAAGAGCACATTATGATTACCAAATATAAGCAATTAAATATGCGGAAATAACCAGAAACACAAGTAACTAGAGTTCACCAATAGCACAGAATATGAGAGACAATACCCTATCTTGTATTAACACTTTACAAAAAAGAATACTACAAAGAGATGCCACACTCTTCCACCTTACAGAGGTTTCCCACACCTCAAGTGTATAGTAATTCTTCTCACACACACTCTCCTACACAAAAAAATGGTCCCAACAACCAACTCACACACAAAATTGGTGTTCACCTCACCAACCAGTCAGTAATAACCCTGCCAGTACACCAAGCACTCTATAGCACTTCAAGTTGATCTCCCATGAACCTGCAACCTGTAATTCAACAGACCAAACTTACATGTAGATCCCCTATGAGCTTGCAACAACCTGCAACTCAATGATCTTACAACTAGAAGGAACTCTTCCTTTCTATCTCATCCTTATAAAATACATGCCAATGGGTCTATAAATAGATCCCTAACTTAAACAATAACTTAGACTCTTAATTTAGACAAGTATCCTCGTAGCTCAAGACTCTAACTGGTCTTAACATGCAAACTCTTCATTCACTTAACTAACTGTCCATGCAATGAGCAGTTCTGGAACACACGGGCGACCGATGTCGGTCCCTGCTTGCCTGGTTTTGTCGATGTTGGCCGACTTCCTGCCGTCATCGGTGGCCTTCTGCACTGGTCACGACCGACGTCGGTCCTACTGCCGATGCCGGTGCTCCTGGATCTCAGCAACCTTCTGTTCCTTCAGTTTGCAAAGAGTTGAAGCTTTTAGCTCCACAACCTAACAGATAGAGTTAGCATTGATCTAACATAGTTAACATTAATAATCAAACAATAATCAAGATGTCTAAAAATATAGTATCTCATGCCAAAACAAAACATATGGATGTCAAATATCATTATCTATGAATGCTAGTGGTGAAGAAAGTACTTGATCCAATATATTGCCCAACTGCTGATCAAATAGATGATATATTCACAAAACTCCTTGATAGAATAAAATTTGAGAAATTTAGAAAAAAGCTTGGCATGTGCCAAAAAAAATGACTTTGGATCATGGGGGGTTTGTTATTACTTGTTCCAAAGTCTTAACCTTAGGTTAGGTTGTTAGGTAAATAATATATGTAAAGGAGTATGCATCTTTATTTATAAAGACACCCCATTTAATAAACTTTAGTTATTTTACTAGTTTGATTTATATTTTGAGTTACTAATCACAACCACCTTTCAGGTTTCATTCTTGTGATATTTTGTTATTAGTTTGGTCAGTTTTATCAGTCATAGGTGAAATATTATATATATATATATATATATATATATATATATATATATATATATATATATATATATATATATATATATATATATATATATATATATATATATATATATATATATATATATATATATATATATATATATTCTTGTATGTAAAAAGGGTTAATAGGATATAGACACCCTTTTCTATGTACTTGTTTCTTTATGATTAATAAAATACTTGTGTACCTACCTCAGTGGACATAAGATTTACCTTAGGTGATTTTTCTTGGTTAAATTAATTGGGGTTCTATCACATCAGACCCTAAGATTGAATGTTGCATTTGGCTGGATGCATCCCTTAAGAGAAGTTTCTCATCCCTAAGTCGGAAAATTGAGAAAACTTCTACCATGAACTATAGGAGAACCATGAGGGTTAAAGATAATATGTCAAATCTTATAGTTTAACAATCAAGTCCTATAATCAGTCCCTAGAGGATTCTTGCTAGTTCAATATTAATGAGACATGGCAACTAGTTTTCTCTCGTAGCCAAATCTCTCTCAAGGGACTAAAAGTTTATCAGTAGAAGGTACATATTTTGAATCATTAACCCAATAAAAGAACCATTTACATGGATGCATTAATATGGTAATTTAAACACTAGAATGGATAGCTTACACTCTCCATCAGGCCCCAAGACTACAAGTTGTTGTTGGTTAGATGCATCCCTTAAGAGAAGCTTTTCATCCCTGAGTGGGAAAATTGAGCAAACTTTCACCATGTGTTGCAGGAGAACCATGAGGGTTAGACATAAATTGTTAGATCCTATAGTTTCATGGTCAAGTATTCTACTTTCTCCCTAAGGATTATTTTTAGGTTGAGATGAGTAACACAAGGTAATGAGTTTTCTCTCATAGCCAAATGCCTCTTAAAAGACCAAACTTTGGATAGTAAGAGGCGCATCTCATGAATCATTATCCTAATTGATGAAATGTCTATGATAGTGAATATATATGGGTGTTTTAAGGCTATATTGGTAATATTACACTCTCCATTAGGCCCTGAGATAGAAAGTTGTAATTGGCTTGAGGCATCCTTGAAGAGAAGCTTCTCATCCCTAAGAGTGCAAACTAGTCAAACTTCCACTACATGTTACAATAGAACCATGAGGGTTAGAGATGAGCCATTCGATTATATAATTGAATAATAAATTATTATAATCACCCCTAGAGGATTATTTATATATTGAGATGATTGAGACATGATAATGATTTTTTTTCTCGTAGTTAAACATCTCTAAAGAGACTAAAAGTTAATTAATGGGAGGCATATCTTCTGACTCATTATCCAAATCAATCAACCATATACACTAACACATCAAAATGGGTATTTAAATGATATAATTGATAATGTCCACTCTTTGTTAGGACCACGGATGGAAATTTGTAGTTGGATGAAGGCATCCCTAATAGAAATTTCTTGTCCTTGAGAGTGCAAACTAGCTAAACTTCCACCACTCATTGAAAGAGAATCATGAGGGTTAGAGATAAGATGTAAAATCCTATATTTACATGGTAAAATATTCTAAGAAACCCTCAAATTATTATTATTATCTTGATATTAGTGAGACATGAAAATGATTTTTATCTCACAACCAAATCTCTCTCAAGGGACTAAACATTGGTCAGTGGGAGGCATATCTTTTGACTCATTATCCAAATAAACAAACCATCTACACTAATGCATCCATATGGTAATTTTAATGATATAATGGCCACTATATAATCTACATTAGGATTTGAGATGGAAATTTATAGTTGGTTGGAGGCATCCTTAAAGAGAAGCTTCTTGTCCCTAAGAGTACAAACTAGATAAATTTTCATTATGCATTACAGGAGAACCATGAGGGTTAGAGATGAGATGTCAAATATTAAAATTAAATGGTAAAATCCTAAAATCACACCCAAATTATTATTACCATCATAGGATGAGTGAGACATAATAATAAGTTTTCTCTTGCAACCAAATCTCTCTCATGGGATAAAAATTTGGTTAGTGGGAGGCATATATTTTGACTCGTTCACTCAATTGATGAACTATTTGCACTAATGCATCTAGACGGGAGTTTTAAGGCTATAATGGATACATATACTCTCTATTTGGACCCAATATAGAAAGTTTAAATTAGTTAGAGGCATCCCTGAATAGAAGCTTCTTGTCCCTATAAGTGCAAACTAGATGAACTTCCACCATGTGTTGTAGGAAAATTGTGAGGGTTATAGATGATATGTCAGTGCCTAAAATTACATTATTGAGTCTTATAATCACACCTTGGAGGATTATTTCTATATTGAGATGAGAAAAACACATAAACAAGCTTTCTCTCCTAATCAAATATCTCTCAAGGGATTAAAAGTTTGTTAGTGGGAGGCATATCTTTTGATGCATTAGCCCAATCAATGATTGCCCACACTAACACATCTAGATGGGAATTTTAATGCTATAATGGTCACCCTCTATTATCCATGAGACCCCATGATGGAAAGTTGTAGTTGACCACATGCATACTTAAAGAGAAGCTTCTCATCCCTAAGAGTGCAAATTGACTGAACTTCTATCATGTATTGAAAGAGAACCATGAGGGTTAGATATGAGTTATAAAATCATATATTTACATGGTATAGTTCTATAACCACCCCCATAGGATTATTTATAGCTCAAGATGAGAGGAACATGATAACTAGTTTTTTTCTCATAATCAAATATCTCTCAAGGTATTAAAATTTAGTTAATGGGAGGCATATCTTTTGACTCATTGGGCCTATATATGAACTACCTATGTCAATGCATTCAAATGATAATTTTAAGGATAGAATTTTTTCCCTCCACTCTCTATCAATCCTTGGGATAGAAAGTTGTAGTTTGCTAGAGGCATCCTTGAATAGAATATTCTCATTCTTGAGAGTGTAAATTGGTTAAGCTTTTGTCACATATTTTAAGAGAACTTGAGGATTAGAAATAAGACATAAGTACTTATAGTTACATGGTAAATTCCTATTAGCACCCTTATAGTATATCTTAAGGGACTAAAAGTTGGTCAATGGGAGGTATATCTTTTGACTTGTTAGCCTAATTGATGAACTATCTATGATAATGCATCTAGATGGATGTTTTAAGGTTAGAATGGCTACCCTCCACTCTTTGTAAATCCCTAAGATGGAAAGTTGTAATTGGATGGAGGCATCCCTAAATAAATGCTTCTTGTCCTTGAGAGTAAAAATAGGTTAAAACTCTATTGCATATTATAGGAGAACCATGATGGTTAGAGATGAGTCATTAGTGCCTACAATTGCATAAAATATTCATATTATCACCCCCATAGAATTTTATATCACTAAATATGAGTGAGACATGGAAATAAGTTTTCTCTTGTAGCTAAATGTCTCTTAAGAGACCAAAAGTTAATTAATGGGAGGTGTATTTTTTGACTTTGTATCCCAATCAATAAATCATCTATGTTGATGTATCTGAATGGGAATTTTAAGTATAGAATGGATACCCTCCACTTTTTCTCAATTCCTAGTATGAACAATTGTAGTTGGATGGAGGAATCCATGAATAGAAGCTTCTCATCCCTCAGAGTGTAAACTAGATAAACTTCTATCATGTATTTTAAGAGAATTATGAGGGTTTGAGATGAGATGTCAGCTCCTAAATTTAAAAATACAAGTCTTATAATCACCCCCAGGAGGATTCCATGGCACCCAATATGAGTAAGACATGATAATAATTTTTCTCTCATAGCTAAATGTCTCTTAAGAGACCAAAAATTGGTTAGTGGGAGGCCTATATTTTGACTCGTTATCTCAATTGAAAAATTGTCTATGCTGACATGTCTAGATGGGTGTATAAATTCTAGAATGGAAACCATACACTCTTTTTGAGGCCATAGAATGGAAATTTATAGTTAGATAGGGTATCCCTAAATAAAATCTTCTCATCCTTGAGAGTGCAAAGTAGCCAAACTCCCATTGCACATTATAGAAGAACTGTGAGGGTTAGAGATGAGTTATTAGTGCCTATAGTTACACATATAAATCATATTATTACCCCCTAGAGGATTCCATGGAACTTGATATGAGTGAAACATGAAAATGAATTTTTTCTCATGGCTAAATGTATTTTAAGAGACCAAAATTTGATTAGTGAGAGGTGTATCTTTTGACTCGTTGGCCCAGTAAACAAATTTTATTCACCAACAAATCCTATGTATGTGTGTATAAATAATATAATGGCCACCCTCCACTCTTTTTTTAGACCTCAGGTCAAAAAAATTAGTCATTTTAAGGCATCCTTGAAGAGAAGCTTCTTATCCCTGAGTGGTAAAATTGAGTGAACTATTGCCATACATTACAGGATAACTATGAATTATAGAGACAAGTTATTAGATCCTATAGTTAAATAGAGGAGTCCTCATATTACCTCATATAGGATTATATGTAAATCAAGATAATCAAGATGTGGAAATTATTTTTATATCATAGCCGAATGTCTCTTAAGAGACCAAAAATTAGTTAGTGAGAGGCATATCTTTTGAATCACAAGCCCAACCAATGAATCATCTTCACTGACACATCCAGATGGGCATATAAATGATATAATGGCCACACTGTACTCTCTCTCAGTCCTTAATGTCAAAACTTTTATCCATTTTGATTCATCCCTAAAGAGAAGCTTCTCATCCCTAAGTGGTAAAATTAAGCAAACTTATATCATGTGTTTTAGGAGAACCGTGAGGGGTAGAGATGAGTTGTCAACTCCTACAACTACATCAATGAGTTCTCTTTGCATCCCCCATAGGATTATATAGAAATAAAGATGTTTGAGACATGTAAATTATTTTTCTCTCAATGTAACATGTGTCTTAAGAGACCAGAAGTTAGTTAGTGGGAGGTGTATCTTTTGAATCATTAGCACATTCAATGAATTATCTTTGCTAATGCATCTAGATGAGCATATAAATGATATAATGGAAAATATAAACTCTCCATTAGGCCTTTAGGTTAAAATTTTAAGTCATTAGAGGCATCCTTGAAGATAATATTCTCATCCTTAAGTGGTAAAACTAAGAAAACTTCTATCGTGCATTGCAGGAGAATTGTGAGGGGTAGAGATGAGTCATCAGATCCTCAAATTACATAGATGAGTCCTATTATCACTCTTGGTGTATTCCATGGCACTCAATATGAGTGATACATGGAAAAAAAAAATTCTCTCATAGACAAATGTCTCTTAAGAGACCAAAAGTTAGTCAGTGAGAGGCATATCTTTTGACTCACTAGCCCAATCAACAAATCATCTTCGCCAACACATATAGATAGGCATATAAATTATAGAATGACCACCCTCTACTCTTTTTCAGGACATGAGGTAAAAAATTTCCATAATTTGGAGGTATCCATAAATAGAAAATTATTATCCTTGAGTTTTAAAATTGTGCAAACTTATACCATGCATTGCAAGAGAATCGTGAAGGGTAGAGACGAGCCATCAACTCTTATAATTACATAGAGATGAAATGTCTACTCCTATAATTGTAGATGCAATTAATATAATACCCCTAAAGTATTATCTTCCACTTATTATGAAGAATAAAATTATCTAATCAACATGTGTTATTTTGTAGGATTGACTTTGTTTCAAGAAGATAATCTTCTATACTTATAACACCAACCATGTGAAGGTGGAATATCATCTAGTAACACTTACCTACATTAAATTTTTTAATAAAGAATTCAAACACAAATTAATAAAATTATAAAATAATTCAAAATTAAAATACATTAAATCAAGTAATTTAACTGAAATTAATTTGAAATGACAAACACATTGAATGCTAACCTTACCAAGTCAATCCAACATAACTTCAAGATCAACTATACTTTTAAGTGTTTCAAGAATTACTTCTTTCTAAAATTTAATAACTATTCATAAAAAATTGTTGTGAGGCTTTCCATGATATTTTAATATTTGAATATTTGTATCAAAAACAAAATTTGAATAATAAGGTACCACCCTATGTGTTTAAAATTCCTCAAATAACAATTGTCTTATTTTTTATGATAGTATCTATGAAGCCAAATTTTGGTAACCACCATGGATCCAGTGGGATAAATTAGGTCTTATCCATCCATGATAGTTGTGGTTAATTTTTTTGCATCTACACAATGAGACAAATAGTAGTTTATTCCTTCATCATTATCATCAGGTGTAATTATTATAAAAACTTGTCTTGCATTTAAAATAATACTAATTTGTAAGGACATGTAAGAAAAAATTAAGATATCACTTATATAATTAAGGCTACATTTAAATTATAAATAAATTGTACCTAGTTGCATAATATCTAAGATGTGGTCAAAGTCAACTAATGATGTCATTTTATGATCCCCTAATGGTTGAAATGAATCGCGAGTATCCATAGGTATTAGGCATATAATACCATTTATCAACCCATTCTTTTGACTCACTGTCATTCTAATTAAATTCCATGCATTCTAGATAAAAACATGTCATATCCCTAATATAAATAGTCCATGAAATAGAACTTGAACTTTAAATGGAGTGGAAAACACTTGATCCAGGTACTGTACTACAATATTTATACACTATTATATTTTTCCTCCATTAACCAAAATAATCTTTGCACATGAGAATAGTTATCTGATATATGATAAAAAAAATTCATTGCACCAAGTGACAACACTTGCAACATCGCTCACATTAGTATCATATTTGTGTTTTCCCTATTCTTTTTTAAGGGCTCTTTTTACATAGGTACCTTCACCATTGTGTCCCCTTTTTCCATTCCCATCCTCAAATAAAATCCAAAAATGTTAAACCTCATTATTCTTATACATCCTACTTAACTAGTAAAATATTAAATAATTATTAAATTGTCTTGTACAATTATCTAACCAAATATAGTGTGTATCAAACATGATTTTTCTTGCATTCATATTTCTATAAAATAACTCAAAATAACCTTGGATATACTCTAGATAATGTGATATGTCATCACTCATATAAAATTGGTACCCCCTCAAAATCTTTTTGTTGTCATCTATACTATCAGGTGCATGTCTAAATTTAATATGCATAAATATTATAACTTGAATTGAATTATATTACTCTAATTGAACCTCATTTTTTGGTTGTAATTTATATTTTTCAGCAAAGTACACAACTAAAACAATGGTGCCAATTTTGAATTTGTCTTTGCATACCTTGAATTGATTATCTAACCATTTTGATTTTTGTGTGTGTCTTGCATATTAGTAGATAATATTATTATTTAATTCACACATTAAATCATATATAGATACTTGTGTCATAACCAATCCACATCTCGATGACTCTTTTCCATATTTTAAAACATAGTTTACATATTTTTACTTCTTAAAATCAACTAGTTGCTTTCTAAATTCATGTGAAATTTCTTCACGTATACATCTACTAAAATTTGAAAAAAAACACAAGTCTTACAAATTCAAACTAAAAATTCTTTGGAAAAAAATGTCCCTTAGGTATTTGAAGAAAAAGACTTAGGATCAACTCTCTTGTTGTTTTAGGTGGGGAAGCCACCATACATTCCTACATAATCTCGTCAGTATGTGAAGTACAATATATATGATGAAAACCATCAAAATGTATAGAAAATTAAACTTGGATCCTAAAATAACATGTTGTGCACGCTTGATTTATTTTAACATATAAATTATTTCACATCTCAAATGACCTCTACCTAATTATCAATTAACAATTACATTTTTCAATAAAGTTTTTATAAAATTTTGTTTGGGTCATGTCCAAGAAATGTTTTTGCATGTGGATCATGGTTTATTTGAAATTTTTCTTCTTTAACATCATATTTTACATTATATGATACCTTTTTGTTATCTTTATAAAAAAATTGATAAATTTTTTTGTTCTTTCAACTAATAACTTATCTTTTCATGGGAGTCTACCACTAAATGCCTAACAATCTGTGTGTGAAAGGTTATCAATCCTTGTTCTTATTTTTATTGAATTAATTAGAGTTTTCCTATTCAAATTAAATAATTTACTTATTTGACTAATAAATAAATCTTTAGATGTTGGCTTATTCACTATATATTATGTTATTACTTATCTTTCCACATTACTATATTTTTTTTGAGTTCTATTTCCTATTGCATGAAATGCATTAAATGGATTATTTACTATTACATTATTTATTACATCCATATTGATTGTTATTAACCCTAAATTATTCATCATAGGGAACATGTTTTGCATTTTCATTAATTGAACAAATAATTGACATCATTTTATATGGCTTTTCTTCTCAAATGCATACTCCCATACACGTTGGGCATGACGTGGAATTGACATTTTTGACATTTTACCTTCCATAGGTTCTAGTATTGTATCATATATTTCAATGAAATACATTGGTTTTCATCACATTATCTTTGGAGGTGTGGTTTTAGGAGCAATATTTTGTATTAAATTGGATTGTGTTATTGTTTCAACCATAGAAGGTATATTATAGTGTTGACTAGGTACATTAGACCTAATAGATTAAGTGAATTCCTCTTTATTAGGAGATATATAAATTGGTGTCATTAATTGATTTTGAGTATCATCATGATAAAAAACTTCATTATGGATGGATGTTTCATCATATTGTGTTTCTCCATGTGTTTCATCAATCAATGCAATTTCATTATTTATATTTCCTAAATTTCAAATTTCATCATTCAATAAAGATTGATTAATTTCTATTATCTAATTTAAATACATATATAAATTAAATTCCATCAAATGGGACATGTTATTTTCATTTTAAATATTACCTAATGTGGAGGAAGTACCTTCATCTTGTGTAGAAGCTCCTATAGATGCTCTCCTATTTTCTTGTATTTTTATTTCTTTTTCTCTCTTGACTTCAATTTCCTCAATTGATAGTTAATTGGTCTTTTGTGGCTATGATCCAACCCCATTAATTATATTTATGCAAATAAGTCCATGCCTAGAGTAAAAATTAAATAAATTATAGTAATAGAGACAAACTAAATGGAGAATTTGTAAAATTTATAGAGTGTTAGAAGAAGAAACTAGATGAATTTTGTAAAATGTAGAATTAATAAGTGAATTTCATGGGGAAA
The DNA here is from genome assembly GCA_037957365.1 of Torreya grandis. Lineage (NCBI taxonomy): Eukaryota > Viridiplantae > Streptophyta > Pinopsida > Cupressales > Taxaceae > Torreya > Torreya grandis. Next base: position 756,280 of record JARHVA010001715.1, read on the forward strand.
AAAGAAATACGTGAACTATAAAGGTCATATGCCCTTTTATAAATTATGCTAATCTTATTTTGGAGTATTTATAAATAGGAAAATTCATTTAATGAGGTGTAGGCCCTTTAAGAAGGGTTTATGCCCTTTACAAAGTGCCAAAGGATGTATATCCTTTGAACATTTCAATTTTTGACTTCTCCTCTTTCCCTCCAAAAATACTTTGGGTTTAGGCTTAGGGAGGTCTGAACCTAGCATAAAACCAATCATGAGGTATTCCACATGATAATTAGGAACTTTAGGAGTCTTTTTCATCTTTGTCGACACATCTGATTAGGCATATTTTATCTCTTTTTAAAAAAACTTATATGGGTTTACAGAGGGCAAAGCATAGTTTTTGAATATATAATTTTTTTAATGTTAAATTATTATTTTTAATTATTGCTTAATTTATACACAACATACCTCATTTTGAAATTTATACATATCATTAAAAATGCTTTTATAACTTTATGACCGCTAATCAAAAGTTTTAAAAACTTATACTTGACCAATCTACGCATCATTTCCAATGATTAAAACAAAAGGATTTTCATGAAGTTAAGGTCAAAAATTATGTTCATACACTTGCATTTCTAATTGTCCAACTATCTTAAGTTGTAAAATTATTTAAAAAATATGTGTTTTTTAAAAAAATAATAAAAAATACCCTGACTGATCTTTGAATTTAGTCTATCCATATATGAAATTTCATACAACAATTCATTCATTTATTCAAAAAAAATGTGTTTGTACACATGTAGTCTTATTATATTTTCACAAAAAAAATTCAATCCATTGTCATAAATACATCAATTTCACACATTTTTATCATCTAGGTATTGACAAAAATTATATATTTAGAAAATATATTCAAAATTCTACAATTCATATTCTTAAATTATTTTCAAATTATTTTTATAAATTTGTCTAAAAATCTCTCCAAGTTAAACTATTATTATTTTTGGAAAAATAGTGTCACTATAATCTCGCCCACCTTTGTCCCCCATTATCCTACATCTACCCCTAGGCTGAGTTGGCATATTTCCTATACTGATAACGACTCAACATGAATGTATAGTTTTAAATTTTATTTTTTAAATTGAAGTATTTAAATTAATTATTTTATTAATTATTCCTAAGATTGATTTACAAGTCATCCATGCCTCATATTATTTATACATCGAGTAGCATGAAAAGCGTAGGATGCCCTTATTTTCATAGTGATCATTATGCACAAATCATAAATGCATGGAGGACCACCATCTATATTTAATGAAATTATCCCACATAATTTATAGGTGAATATTGGAGATGATCCATAATTTGGTGGATATTTCACATAATTCATAAGCTTGAATCCTATCCAACTCCTAACACACAAATGATTGTTTACCTATTGTTATGTTTTACTTTAATTACCATACAATGAGGGGAAGTGTTATGAATGGAATATACTAAAATAAAATTTAACTATAAGTGACACACATGATGCAATGGTTTAGCAAGTATAAACTCAATACAAGAATACTCCAATAGAGTAGGGTGCTTACTCCTCCCATTTCCACTATATCATTCACAAGTATAGGTTTTATAACATCAAATTGCCTTCATGAAAAAATATACCATACATACTTTCCCAAATCCTAAAAAATTCTTTCCTTATTTTAACATTTCTTAAAAAATCACATCAACACCTAATAATTAATGCTAGGTAGGATAATAATGGAATACTGACTCATAGACTTAAGATTTGAAACTACATTGATGAACCCAACTTCTATTGGATGATTATACTTATCCCAAGGGCATGAATTTATAAAACACTTAGTAACATGAAGCAAACAAAATTCCAAGGAGATGAAAATAACATATATAAAGCAAAAAAAAAAAAAACCCCATGTTTGTAACTATTACTTGTTGAACTTTAGGCTACATGATTTTATGATAAGCTAAATCCTCATTTCAAATGTCCCTAAAAATGCATGGTATTACCATAGATTTGTTTGAAAATATATGGCATCATGTTTTTATCAAAATAGTGGACTAATACCAAAGTGTTTGGATCACTCTAATCCTTTCTTTGACTCTATAAGCTCCTCATGTACCTTACTAACTGATAACTTTCCATGAATTTTCTTCAATAAGTATCCTAAAAGCATTTATTATGTTGAAGGCAATCATCCTTTTTTTAGACACTAGATGAGTACAAAAATTCGGTGTCTGAGAGTTTAAAAGTGAAACTATATGTGAATAATGAAATGGAAATATTGAAGAATACTTGGCAAAATTAAGTATTTGAATTTATGATTATATATATATATATATATATATATATATATATATATATATATATATATATATATATATATATTATTGTTTAAGTTTTTAAAATTGTGATTTTTTAGTTTTTAAATTTGTTTGCAAAATATTGGAGATTCAATTTTTAATTTTGGGTATTTTAAATGAAGACTATGAATTTGTTTCAAAACACTATTTTGTGAATTTTCCCATCTTTCCTACAACAATTTGTCAAAGGAGTGTAGACAATGGCATACAAAAATAATTGAATATGAATTGGGAAAATCTTATTGTAACACAAATATACTTGGAGTCTATTCACAAAAAACACTTAAGAGGATGAGGAGGCATATGGGGTTAATGATACCAAATGCATATAATTTTTTATTTTATGTAATTATAATAAATTTAAAAATATGTAATTTTCAGCTTACATACTGATGTAATACAAATATAGAGAAGAGAAGACTTCAACCTCCTCGCATGAAAAATATTGATTGGTTAAAGTTATGAAATGATTGGCTCAAAAGAGATAGAAAGAAAGTTGTAGATGAGTTAAAAATTCAATGAAGTGTTAAAATATATGAAAATTTTATATTATATGAATTATATATTTTGAATTTATTACAATCAATGCAGGGATCAAGGTAGCCAAGACAAAGCCCAAGAATCAAGAATAGCTCAAGGGATTCTAGTGACTTGTCGCTTAGGGAAAATGAGTAAAAAACGTCACATTTAAGTTTATAAAAAATTTATAACTTATTTTACATAATTTTATAATTATTGTAATAAAAAAATTACACCTCATTTTATGACATTAATTTTCATGCAAAACCAACGCTATGATTACAAGGCCATTAAGGATGGGAAACAACATTTTAAAGCTCTAGGATGAAACATAAAATATTTCAATATGTGGGTCTATTTTAATCATTGTGTTAGTAATAATTTCACTATTGAATTCAATTTATAATTTGTATTTTCATTTAACTTTATAAATTATAACTTTGAAACTTATATGAGAATTAAATTATGTCTAATTTTTAGGTGGATAGACATTCTATTGTAGTTGTATTGGAAATGACTAGTAATCACCACAAGGTAAATACATTAGAGAGCCTAAATGGATATAACCATTCCTATTTATTAACTTACTCCATTAGAAATCAAACACTCTATGAAATATATGAGCCAAGAATGAAGCAATCATATTTAAAGAGGAATAATCTTATATGATATTAACATACAAATGGAGATGAGGAATGCAAATAGATTTTGAAAGAGCATGGTCCCATTTCCATATTGGTCACTTAAGTGGAATATGTGATTGAGCCACTTAGAGGTTGCATTGATATGTGTTGTGAACATTAAATGATCACCTATTCTGTTTTAAGCCTAAATAAGTGTGACTAAGAGCACAATTGGCTTAGATAAGCTAATCTAAGTTAATTTAAAATTATTTCATATAAAATTATGCACCAAAACCCCCTTAGGTGAAACTTGGGGATGAAAATAAAATAAAAATGACTATCAATACTCTTAATTGGGTCCTAGTAACTGCACTTAATAAGGGACCCATGTACAATAAGTATGCACTAGAAAAATGAGATATGCTGCAAGGGTCTCTCAAAAAACTAAAAAATAAAAAGCATAAGTGACTAAAGGTGTTGAAATATGTAATAAGGCACCAAATATTATGTCAAAATGTTGAATGATAGTTATTTGATTGATAAAAAAAGTGTATAAATGGGTTGGTTGATTTGCCATTGAAGCACACACTAGGTGGGTTGATCCACCACAAAAAACATAATAATTGGTTAGCTGGTCATCAAATCAAAATGACACGAGTGGTCTGAATCCACTACTCAATCATTAAAAAAGATAAGCTAGCATTCTATTCACTAAAATCACTTTAAGTGAACTATTAATTTATTGAATGAGGTGTTAAAAGCATAAGAGTTCACCAAATGAATGGTCATCAGTTGAATAATTACCTTATGTAGATGTTGAATATATCCCACCCTAAGGAAGCTACTTATAATAACCAAATAAAATTAGTATAACAACACCTACCCCCAATAATGTTGAATGGGTGGATCAAAATAAATATCAATAATATAGAACTCACTCCAAGAAAATGACCCTAAAATTGTAGATTGGCTTAAATTAAAAAACATAGTTGATGATTTTGAAAAACCCCAATGATACAAGGCACAAAAATACAATGAGATTTTGCACAAAAATGCAATTCTAAATTTTTAAACCACCAAAAAGGTTGGTTTAGAAATAGTTTTGAATTTTGAAACCACCAAAAAAGGGATGGCTTAGAAACATGATTAGGGGATGGAAAAGTTGTTCGGGAATGTTGAGCTTGTTGAAACTATATAGACACACAAAAACTACCTATGAATACTTTCTCCAATAATTAAATCATTTTAAAATAATAAAATGTGGACTAATCCAATCTAATACATGGCTGTGTATAATAGGTAAAAAAACATGGTGAAAAAATCAAGTTAAATATAAGATTGGACCAAATCCACTACTCAAACACCAAAGAGATGCTAAAAACATAAAAAATGTCACCCAATAAATAAAATCTATCAAATATGGCACTAATGATGATGGGAGAGACTAGGTTCCTATTAACTAATATAGAAAAAGATGCAAGACAAATCACATGTTCGCATGAAGGTAGACAAGGATGAAACAACCAACTCCCCCATGGAATGTTATATATCAGTGCAAGGACAATATATATCATAAAAAAACTAAAAATATAAATAAATCTACCATATTATCTAGAACAAATCCATGCAATGAGATTGTATTTATGTCTAGAAAGGCCATTAGATTTTGTCCAAATAAGGGAGCATTATTATGTAGAATGAAAAGTGTGTGGATGATTCATCTAAATGGTAGAGTAACTTATATTAAATGGGATAGCATTATAATACACCTATAATATATCTAAATATCTAGATTCAAATAAGGTTAATCTAATATATCCCAAGGATACCTAATGTTTGGGTAGTTACCAATGGATATGTAGTCCTATAAAGAGGGTTACCTATATCACCAATGCCAAATGAAATGGGTGCAAAGCATTTAGGCCTATGACATAATGAAATATATCTAACTAGATCTCTATGTAATTAATCTATTACAAATAAATAATTTAATTAATTGTGTAAGTGAACTAAACTAAACTAAAATAGAAGGTTAGAAAGTTCAAAATGGGTAAGGTGGCATGCTTGACAAATTGGAGTCTATGAAAATTAAAATGGATAAATTTCAAGTCCAAAAAATATTATATCCACACTAATTATAAATTTAGAGATAAATTATACAAGGATAGACATGCATTCATTCACTAAGCAACAAGTAACACCTATCTATTAAAAGAAATTAAAAAAAGAGCATAAGGTTAGATATAATTACCTTGGAGTGGACCCTTTGAGCCTCAATATGCCCTTGTCCAATGGTTATTTTTAAGATAATTTTTTGTTTTGAATATCTCAAAGACTAAATCAATATCTAGACTAAAATAACTCATCTTACTAAATCTCTAAGACTTTCAAAAGACAAGATTCCTTCAATATAAGGTTTTATGTATGACTCCTCCAAATGTTACTTAGGATATAAGTATGAGTGAAAGTAGAGTAGATGAGTGTGATATGATATGTTTGGAATGAAATATGATCCCTATGTATATCTACCTAATACCTAAAACCAATATTAAATTCTAAGCAAACAACATCAATTTGTTTTGATTTAGTTAGGAGGAGTCATCTAACACATAATGGTACCAACCTAGTTAATACTATAGGATTGTGTCATCTAGGATGATATAGTATGGAGATGGTATTAGCTACATCTGATGTTGTAATAAGATGGTACCATTCTAGCCGATGTTGTAGGATAATATAGAAAAGGTGAAAAATTAATAAATGTGTGTGTGTGTGTGTGTGTGTGTGTGTGTGTGTGTGTGTGTGTGTGTGTGTGTGTGTGTGTGTGTGTGTGTGTGTGTGTGTGTGTGTGTGTGTGTGTGTGTGTGTGTGTGTGTGTGTGTGTGTTTGTGTGTGTGTGTATATATAGTTGTCATTTGGGTATGGACATCTAGTTTCTTATACTTTAAGTCACACACACACACACACACACACACACACACACACACACACACACACATTTAAGATGTTTTAGAGTGGTTTCAAACCTCTATGAGTTATAATGAAAATTCTATGTTTTTTAGGGTCCTACTAGATTGCAAACTTAGCCACATTTCAAGGTTTAAATATTTTAAGGAAACATCATAGGATTTAAATGGATAAACACTTTGAAGAAGCTAGAATAATAGTAATAATGATGTGGTCATGATATGGGTAACAACATCTCTCATAAAGCACCTCAATCCTACCCACCTCTTTCTCAATGTGCCCTTTAAGGTGTATACTTAGGGAGATTGATGTTTAAAAATTCACTATAATAATATGTGTTAGTAAGTAATAAATATGTAAAATATTATGTGTATACATAAACCTACCTATAAAATCATCACAAAGAGTGCTAACGATACTATTATAAATAATATGAATGGTAGAAGAATATGATTTCATGTTATTTAATGCCATGTGCACAAAAACGGAATTTAAGGAAACATATAAATTTATAAGTTTGTGAGGATGCTCATGTCTGACAAAAGTGATGTTTGGGTTCTTGTTCCTAAGTGAAAGTAAAAAAAAATCACCTATCTCTCAATGTCCTCAAGAAGAATGGAGTGAAAGAAAATAAAGTTTAGTTTTCAAGAAGTGGTTTCATTGATGTTTAAACACTTACTTGATATCCAATGCCTTGGTAAGCATTCCAGTCAACATGTTGGATAGGGGAAATAGTGCCTTATGAGATTTTATCAATACCTATATCAAGGTGACCCATAGAACAGAGTATGCAGGACCTAAAAACTATAGTGTTATTCTCAAATTATCCAAGCACATATGCATGTAGATCTAAATTAGGGTATGTAACTCATGAAACAATAAATGATTCATATTCTAAAGGAAATTAAGGCCTTGGTAGGTCATAGTCTAAAATCATGTCAATTAGATGTGTACCAAATTTAAGAATAGGTAGTGAATCACATGATGGACTATGATCTATGAAATTATGTCAATAGTGTCAATTTAATGTTGTAAATGTGCAACTATTTCCCATAATGAATAAATGAGGACATATTTTAAGTAAATTAGTGAGAGACATATGGAGTTTTGGTTTTGTTTTTTCTATTCTTTTCAACTAATGCAACCATGTTATCCTGAAGTGCACATACATTAGACAAGAGCATATCATTTTTTGAATGCAATTAATTATTATTATGCATGAGGATGTGGGTGTCTTAATACAAATCTATTAAAATAAGGAAAAATAAAGGCCTTGGAATGAACCTCAAAAAAAAATACACTCATCAAGATGAAAAACACCCCAAAATTCTTATAATGATGTATTTTTTTACAAAATTTTAGCACAATAAAATGATTAGAATATTAATAAAGATGAAATAAAACCACTTATAATCTATAATATGCACCAATATATTCAAAAACTGATCCCTACAAAAAAATTATGTGGTACTTTATGAATAATATGTTAACATATTTATTTACAATTAAAGAGATAAAAACAAGATGGAAAAGTACAATATTGGAATTTAATTGAATTTATTTTAATCTAAAACTATGTAGAGTGAAATAAAATGCACATTTTCAAAAAAAAAAAAAACACTAAAATCCATTGGATGAATCAAAATATAAAGCTATATGAAGATAAAAAAACATGAACTGTACACTAGATCTGATAAACCTACAAATTCTTATAAAAAAAATATGGAGCTCAAATTCTGAAAATTACTTCACTTCTACATATACATCAAATAAATATGCAAGTTAAAATAAAACATGAAAAAACTCCCAACAAAACTCAATATATGAGCCAAAGAAGGTGCTTGAATGAGGTCTTTTACATGATTTATCTACAATAAATGTTGTACCAGTGGAAAAAAATACTCAAAAATGTTCAAAAGTTAAAATCATTGTGTTTACAGTGAAAACAAGAATCATAAAAATACTAAATCCTCCTGACTCACAAGATATGCCTCTTGGAGTGAAGAAAGGTCTAAATTTCCATAAAAGGGAAATAAAACTAGCTTGGGACCTTAAAAAGTTGGCCTTTGGTAACTAAGGGGATGAAGCATGTTTAATGATACCAATCAAGGCAAATGTGGTCACATGTGGTAGTACTTGGTAGGTGGCTAGTCTTATGGTTTGGGTTGAGCATAGTGCTTAGTGGCCAGTCACAAGCATGTGACCATGAGTTTGGGATTGTAAATAGGGGTCTGTGTAGGGTGAT
>JARHVA010001715.1:772500-790000 GCA_037957365.1 Torreya grandis
TATATATATAATATTTGTATTTTATCATTTATTGATGTGTTCTTCCATAGTAAACTATTGAGTTTCAATCTCCATGAGTGCATGTTTTGAAGGGTGCATCAAGAAAAGGGTGGGTAGGCCTTTGGTGATTTATGATGGATATTTTTGTTTATCTATCATTCTTATATCTATTATAACTTCTTCAAACCTGATCCCAAATTTATTTCCTTCCATCTTACACCCTCTAGCTATATCAAGACCTATATTTCCTACTACATCAGCTTGGTCTGATGTAGTCTTATTTGAGACATATTCCTTTCCCTACTACATCAACCTGATCAATTTAGTTTTGAATGTGTTGGTATGATATTTTTAACTATATTGGAATGGCCAATGTAGTTTAATGTCTATCAGACCATTTTAAACTACTCATGATTAGCCGATGGCATCAACTTAACTCTTAGGATGGTTTAGGACCATTGACCACTATACAAAAAAGTCATAATTTAATAACAACAGGGAGAAACATTCATTTTGTATTTCTATTACTCACACTTCTGCCATAATCTACACTTGGAGGAACTATTTCTTAGGATATTGTCTTGAAGAAAAGTTTATCTTGTGGAGTCTTAGAGATTAATTAGAAAGAGTCCTTTTAGCCTAGATCTTGATTTAGCCTTTCATATATTTATAACCAAAATAATCTCTTACAAATCACCATTATCCAAGGTGGAAATTGAGGTGTTATGGGTCCTCTTCAAGGTAAGTATATTCTAATCCTAGCTCATTCATTTGATAGATATAGGTTGCATAATTACTTGGTTAATGAATGTGTATATTTTATTAAATTTCTTTATGTTTATAATTATTATGGCTATATGATCACATGAACTTTCCATCTATCCATTTTAGGTAGCCTAGGTCCCCATTTTCCTACCATGTCTACTTACCCATTTTGATGTTTTTAATCCTTCCCCCATAATTACATTTCTTATTTATAATTTTAGAATTAATTATGAATAGACATATAGTTAGTGTTATTTAATTTTAATTTTAGATAAAGGCTATATAACTCTTTCCTTTGACATTGTGTTGTAAGGGCTCCTTTTAAAAGGTTTACAAATCCATTTGATCACATCCAGACTCTTTACGTATCATTGGGATCTCTTTGATTAACCTTACCCAAGTCTAAATCTTTAGAGATATGATATATGCAGGCCAATCCTATCCCATTACATACATTCAAGTAAACCTGATGTGAAGATTAACATTACCTTCACCTCTTCAACCAATTTTACCAAAGATATCGATAAAGTTCTATAGTAATCTTATTTTTAGCAAGTTGTATCAAATAGGTTGATATAACTATATTTAAATTTTTATTCATTAGCTGATTTTATTAAATAGCTTGATAGATTTCTCTCTCTACAACTTTCAACCGATTGTATCAAATATCTTGATGTAGTTATGTCTCTACATTTTTTAGTCAATTATATCAGACAATGTGTTATAGTTTCATCTTCATATCTTTCCTAGTAAACTACATTAGAAAACCTGATACAAATGACCTTCTCAAGTAACTATATTAAACAAATTGATATAAAATTTTTTCTAGTCCTATTTGTAATTATGTTTACATATTTATTTCCCAAAAAACTTTATCAAATACCTCAATACAATTTCATCCTTTTCAACCAACTGCATCTACCAAATGTGACATAGTTTTAACCATATTTATAATTTTGTATGTATACTAACTACATATATTAACTTGATATATTTCTATAATGTATGTATAATTACATTTGGCCAGTGTTAATAAAGTTCTGTTTGTTTATTTTTCAAGCAAAGTAAAAAAAATAAAATTTCCATTTCAAATCTCAATAAAAAAATTTCATTTCAAGTTGACTACCTATTTATTTCAATTCATTCAATGCTACAAATTGGTTTTCAATATTGATTTTCAAAATTATTTTCTATTTGTTTGGCTTCCCTGGAAACTATGTTTTAAAAGTTTTCAAACTACTTATCTACTATTGTAAATGGCTATGTGATGTTATGTTTACAAATATCATAGGGTGGGGTTTTTACTCCAATAATCATAGCCATCATATAGAGATAAACACTTTTTTTAGTTTCCATGTGCCTCATAACATATCAAAAACTGATAGGATTCCCCTTTTATTAAACCTTAGAGAACAAGCCATCCATCTAATTTTTTGGTGCACAAGTAAGTGGTTAGCCCATGGAAGATACGCTCACTCTCAAAACTAGGTTTAATGGGATACTATTATGGTTCTACCTATTTAATTAGTGTTATGAAACATTAGACTGATACTATCCAATAAATGGGTGTCTTTGAGATCTTACATTATCAAATAAATCCTTTTAGTACATCTACCTAATCTTATTTTTGAAAAGGTAGTTAGAAAAGATAATTAGATTTAAAATTTTCTACTTACTATTGTATATTGTATTTCAAACTACATTGACCAATGTCAATAAAATTATGTGATGTGTGTTGTAACTGTATTTTCAAACATTAATACAATTACTTGTGTGTTTGAATTATAATGACCAACTCAATACAATAATTTGTATTTATCATCCTATAATTATTTACTATTAATATTGTATCGATTAGATTGATATAGTATTTTTCCTACCATTTACTTTATAGATGACATTAAACCACTCAATATAGTCAGTTTCTTATTATTTTTAATTTTATAAAACTAGACAACATCAAATAGTCTAATATAATATGTGCTCCATTTTTATGCCTTTTTAAATACATCAAATTGTTCGATACAATTTAATTATCCCTATTTAAAATCCTGACTACATCAAGTTGGTTGATACAATATATTTTATATATATTAAATACATTGAAAATCCCAATGTAATTTATAACTTTACCTTCCATCATGCAATATATTTCTTGCATATTTAAAATAGATAACACAAAATGGCATGATGGCTTTGACTAATTCCCACAAAGATCCTAAGTCTCATTTTAACATAATCTAAAACTAGATAAAATCAATTACCATGTGACAACTATGACTACAAACTATGAGTCACTCATTTCCCAACCTCTTTATCCACTCAACTATCCCCCACACATGCCTATTATAAAGGATGAAAGTGATCTTGAGTATACTCTGAAATGATAATTTTATTTAATGAACAACTTGAGCATATGGGTAATGACCCTACAATAATCTATAATCTCATGATGGGACCTCACATAGGATGTCCACCTTCACCTACACTAGATTTTATACAAGACTTGTGAAAAGTTAATAGATGACTTCTTCCATTCATTCTTCCTTCACCATGCCTGGGATTTAGACTAACATGTCAGGTTTTTCCTTTAGTTGGAAAATTTTGAGAGGCTATTTATAACAAAAAGGCTATAGGTAGGTTTTTCCAAATTTAAAAATGGCTAATTCTATGAAAATATATATAGGTCAAATAGCTACAATTATATACAAAATTCTTGTACATGTGTTTTAAATCACCTTATATAGTATGCTCGGTCCTATTTTGGGACACTTATTCACCATAGTTATTATGCATGTATGGTTCTAATTTATCAGTAAATTATACGAGACATGTATAAGTTAGGATAGAATCATCAAGTAGACACACACACACACACACATGTATATGTGTATGTATATGTCTATGACTATTTATTGTGTGTATGATAAGGACCACCTAAGACATAATAAGCTTAAATTAATAATCATATTTTAGTTGTCATTGTTTGTTAATTGAAATAAAAAAATATTTGAAAGGCCAATTATGGATATGCTTAAGACATTTTGGCAAACCTTATTATATGGTTTATAATTTTAAAACTATGAAAATATTTTGAATTTTTTTTAGCATCATTTATAAAACTGATTAAAACAAACATGTTCTTCTTTCTATATGGTTTTAATAACTAAAAACCTTAATAATAAATAATTTTAAAACTTAATGTTTATTTTATTTATAGCATCAAATGTGGTGCAAGTGGAATTAAAGCTATGAGGATTGAGGTTTAGATGTTTCCCTATTTTTTAGTGAATTGGCACTAGTGTATTAAGGGTCCCCAAGAAAAAATTTAATGTTGGTCCAACACATCACCTATGGGATTAATGTAAGTTTCTCAAATATATATATGATTGTTTATTGATTTTTTTAGTCATTGACGCAAGCTATTGGTAGGATCAAAGCTCTGGTAGTTGAAATATTGGGATAAGAGGTTAGAAACAAAGGCACAAAAAAAAATTAAGTTAGTTTCCTTGTGATTAAAACTACAAGGCATGGATTTGTGTTTTATTTTTAAATTAGAAACAAAGGCACCAAAAAAATTCAAGTTGGTTTCCTTGTGATTACAACTACAAGGTATGGATTTGTGTTTTATTTTTAAATACTGAGAGCAGTTGTTTGCATGCACAACTATCTATCTTGAAATGAATAAATATAATTATAAGTTTCTTGAAAAAATTTTTTTTAATATATTTTCTCAAAACACTATACACATTGGTTTTCTTGGAAACTCTATGTATATCTACAAATATTTTCCTTAAAAAATGATTTTATTTATTTCACTCATTTTGATAACATAAAATTATTCTATTCACACATGTGATCGAAGGTTGACATGTTCTCAAAATCTATGAAATGGATATTTTTGAGTTACTCATAAATTTGGGTTGAAATGATCATGAGGCCCTATTGCATTTATTCATTTTGTTCTTTGTGAATTGTTTAAAATAAGTATCTTGCATGTCATTATTTTTTAGAAGAAATCAATTTCTTATTTTGATAAAAGGAATATTTTTTAGAGGAAATCAATTTCTTATTTGTTTAAAATAAGTATGTGGTAAATTAAAATATTTTCCTTAAACAAAGGATTTTTTTTATTTCACTCATTTTTATTGCACACAGTTATTCCATTCGCACATGTGATAGAAGGTTAATATGTTCTCAAAATCTATGAAATGGAAATTTTTGGGTTACTTAAAATATGGTTGAAATGATCATGAGGATATATTGCATTCATTCATTTTTTTGTATTTGTGCATTGTTTAAAATAAGTATCTTACATGCTACTATTTATCAGAGGAAATTAATTTCTTATTTGTATAAAAGGAGTATTTCTCAGAGGAAATTAGTTTCTTATTTGTTTAAAATAAGTATGTCGTAAAGATCAATTAAATAATATAATAAACTAAGTATAACAAAAAATTTAACAAAAAATTAAAGTATAGAGTTTAAATAATAAATCGACTATGAGACCATAAGGCAAGACAACTATTAAAAATGAGGATGATATAACGAAAAAAATTGATTACATATGATAAGATCATTTGCAATACTTAGTATAAATTGAGTATAGACCTCTGTAAGTCTCTCAAAATACTAATCTAAGATTGACCATTAAATTATGATATTTGACATTGAATTATGGGTATGTTAATTTATTGTTTTAGTTTCTTTTAGTTAGAATGGGGATTAAATTTTATTTTTGGTTGTTCTATTTTATTTTACATTTTTATTTTTCCCCTCTCTTGTTTACTTTCATTTCATTTCTTTTTCCCTCTTTTGAGCTATAGATATGTAAAAGAGATATCAAGAAATTGATAAATCACTTTAATAGAATCATAAATCTTTGCTTCAAGAGTTTGCCTCTTCGATAGGCTCTACTCTGTTGGATAGGTTATATTATATTATTTAAAATATGATTCACATATACATATATTTGATAATTGAGATATTTAATTCATGCATCATTCATTGTTTGAATTTCATATTATTCTCAAAACTTATAAAAACCTCTATGTACATCTTAGAAACATTTTTTGCTTCCTAGAACCACTATTATTTTACAACCATAAAAATAAAGATCCAAGGTGCATCAAAATAGTGACTAATAAATTATAGCATGTCCTTATAAATTTATTTTGGCCCCTATTTATATGTTTTGAATTTGAAAGTGAATTGCGGTTTGGTTCAAGTTTTAACTTATAAATTTATAGATTATGTGGATTTAGATTTTGTGATTGATATCATTATAAAATGAATATTTTTTTAGTGCATTTTTCATCTTTTTTTTAATAAATGTGATAATATCATTGCTTTTTTTAGGTGCCAACTTTCAATCTACCAATACAAAATTTAATTTGATATGTGGAATAGTGATTTCATCCTTGAAGGGAGTGCTTTGCATTGGTAATTCATAAAATTAACATTAAATTTTTATTTATTTACAAAATGTCTACTCCTAGTTTGAGTACTAGGAAATTAATAAAGGGTTCATTGAAGGGAAATACCTTGCTATCATATTTTGATGAACATCAACAAGAACAACCTTTAAAAATAAATACTAGTTTAGAAAATCAACCAACACCCAACAATATTTCTCATGATCAAGATCATGTTCAACAAGGTTTTGATCACTTTCAACCAGCGGATACAAGTAACAATGCTAATGAACATGACACAGATAATTTAAGACAATATAGTTTTGGAAATGTTGATAATTCAACCTCACAAGTAGCTCATGAAATTTGTGACTAGTTTTAAAAAAGGAAGTCATGTGAATGAGAAATTTAAAGGAGTTTTCAAGTTGAATGGTTTTCTAAATATCCTTTCATTGAACCTATTTTGAGTGAAGATACTAATGAACCACCAAAAGAGTGTAGATGAAAGAAACAATGTAACTTTGTTTGGAAAAATAATGGGAATCTACCAATTGTCAAAGACTATACAACTTTGTGTTGTTCTTCACATTTTAAAGAAAGGTTAACCAATTACTGATTATTCAAGATATAAGGACATGCTATAATTTCTTTACATCCCAAACTTTCCAAATACTCATTAGTCAGTTACTAATGGTTAGGAATGGGATAATTATCTTGTTAAAGTAGAAAAAAAGGATCTTTAGGAGAAGATAAGGCTTTCAAGATATATAACATTGTCATCAAATGAATTTATAGCTATTAATAACACTTCTTGGGTGTTTATACATTTTTACACTATTTTGAATCATGTTTGTTAGCCTAATTTTCTTGTCATTCATAAAATGAAAGAAAACAACTTCTCAAAACCTTTTGTAGTTAGTCAAGAATAATTTGAAAGAGGTTGGTGGGATAGATGATTTCTCAATTATAATAAAAATTATTTATGTAGGAGTAGATGGAACATCAATTATACAAGGTCCAATAAGTGGTCTTTATGTAAGGATAATTTTTTTTTTTACACCATATATGATTGGTATTCATTGCATCACACATATAATGAATTTGGTATTCAAAATTGTGAGCAAGTTTATATTAGTCTCAAAAGTCGAAGATCTTATTTGTGAAATCTATTCATACTTTTGTAGAAGTCTAAAAATATTTTTATAATTTTTAATTTTTTATAAAATTTTAATGCAAAGAAATAAGCTACTTAAAGATGTTGATACTTGATAGATTTCCCTCTATGGACTAGTACATAAAGTCTATGCAGAATACCAGTAATTGATGGGAATAATGGAGGAACATCACCACATAATAGATAAAGATCTAGGTATTTTGTTTCATTTAAGTGATATAGAGACATTATTCATCTTATGCGTATTTTTACCCATGTTGGATGAAATGAAGTTAATGATAAAAAAAAATCAAGAAATAACAATGTACGTTTAGGAATATTTTAAGTTGAGAAGATTAATATGCCTTACCCTTGACAATTTGTATTTAATACAACATTCATTTACAGGGGAAAAGTTCAAAAGTTAGAATTTAATGACAAATATTGAACATAGTGGTAACTATTTATAGTTTAATAAAGATGGATATTTATGTGTAGAAGTGCGAGGATATAAATTACCCCTACACACTTTTGACACAGTTGGTCAATCTAAAAGACTCAAAGAAGCTCCTATTATAAGGGATCAATTCCTTGAGGTTGTATCCTCTGTAAGGTCCATATTGAAGGAAATTATAAAATATATCTCTTTATATATTATAGATCATTTTCCTTGAGATGAACTACTAGAATCCATGGTTGTGGTGTAAACTCAATATTAGAAAAATGCTTTTTCATGAGTTTTTTAGAATAAAATCAACACCTTTACCCAACACTTCTGTAAGAATGTAGAATTAAATGGTGAAAAAATTGAAGGCATTTTATATTTTCCAAAGCTAAGTGAGCAGTCTATATGATTTGCCACAAAAATGTTGGAACAAGTTAAAACTATGGATAATGCTTTCAAATGTGGAGCGATCACTAGACTATGGACTACTTTAACTTTTAGTGAAATACTATGTGATGGTGTCTCAAAATATTTTAATATTTCTAATTTATGCCAAAAAATGATTTTGGGATCAATGAATGATGAGATAATTTTTAGTGTATTGTCATTTTTAAATTCAAAGGTAAAAAAAAGCTTGAAAATAATTTAGAGACTTGCTTGAGGATCTATACAATTAGATACAATGTCTTCAATTTTCCATTTGATAGAGCTATGGAAATTTGGTAGTCTACATTTGAAAGAACAGGGAATAATAATTCTTAAAACACACTACACTTAAAGAGTTTTATAGTAATGGATCTGATTCCAATAACTTTTGAAGAGAATGCACATAATAATTATCAAGAACAAAATGAAGAAAATTGGCATGTTAGGCATCTGAAATCTGAGGTTGATTGAGGAAGGATAACAAATTTTGTGATTGATTTTGAGATTTATTTTATTAAGGTGTTGAGAAATCTTATTGAAGATAATACAGAGTATATAAATGATTAAGAGGTAGTTTGTGTATTGTTTTATATTTTTTGATTAAGAGAACATGTCTATAATAATTATAAATTATATTATAGATATGTATAAGTATATTGTGCTCTTCACTTTTTATTTTATACCAAACTTATTTGAGTTATCTATAGTGTAATGAACTGTAAGTATATATATTGGATCAATAATTTCATTTATGCCAATAGATTGTATAAATGACTATAAATTTTGAGAAAACCATCACATATGTGTTCAAGAAACTTCTATTAAACCCATGAGTGACATGTTAGACCAACATTAAATTTTTCCTTTGAAATTCAATATGCTAGTACCAATTCACTAAAAAATGGGAAAAGATCTCAACCTTCATCCCCATAGCTTTAATTCCACCTTCACTGCATTCAATGCTAGAAATAAAATATATATTAGGTTTGAGAATTTAGGATGTAGAGTCACTTATGTCATCAACCTATATTAAAATTGCTTGGTTTTTAAAGCCTTGAATACATATAAATTTCAACTTACAAGTTTATAATTATAATTTTAGTTATTTATTATTCATTTTTTTAGTCATTAAAACCATATATAAGGAAGAGCATGTTTGTTTTACTCAATTTTATAAATGTGTTAAGAACCACTTATGACTTAGGACACAATACGCTTAAGGTAATGATTATATTTTAATTGGCATAGTTTATTAATTAAAATTTAAAAAAATCAAAGGCCATTATTGATTATGGATATGGTTAAGACATTTTGGTATAACTTATCATTATTTATTATGGATATGGTTAAGACATTTGAAAAACAATGTTTTGAGCAAATATCTTTAAATAAATGTTTTTCAATAAACTTATAATTATATTTATTCATTTTAATATAGATGATTGTGCATGAAATAAATGTTCTTAATATTTAAAACAAAATAAGCACAAATCCATACTTTGTAATAACAAGGAACCCATCTTATAAATTGTCTGCACCTTTGTTTCTAACCTCTCATCCCAATCTTTCAACTACCAAAGCTTCACTTCTGCCAATAGCTTACATCAATGAATAGAAAAATCAATAAATAATCACATATGTATTTGAGCAACTTACTTATGCTTAAATATATACGCATCTCTATAATAGAGTTTAAAACTATTATAGACGCATTCTCTTAATCAAATATAAGACTGAGAGTAGTTATTTTCATGCACAGTTATCTATCTGGAAATGAATAAATATAATGATAAGTTCAAAATAAATTCTTTAAATATATTTACTTACCATCCTCAATTTTCATACTTATTTTTCCTTATGACCCCATATGGTTTATAATCTATACTCTAAAATTTGGTCACAATTTTTTCTATACTCAGTTTATTATATCATTTGGTTGGTCTTTACCACATACTTCTTATAAACAAACAAGAAACTAATTTCATTTTATAAATACTCATTTTAAACAAAAAAGAAATTTATTTCCTCTGAGAAATAATGGCATGCAAGATACTTATTTTAAACAATGCACAAAGAATAGAATAAATAAATGCAACAGAGCCTCGTCATTATTTAATCCATATTTCTGAGTAACCCAAAAATACCCATTTCACAAATTTTGAGAACATATCAACATGCAACAAGTAGAAATTAGTAAAATGAATAAATTTAATGATAAATTCCTTAAAAATAATTTATTTAAAGATATTTTCTTGCCATCATCACTTTTCATAGTTGTCTTGCCCTATGGCCCCATAGTTGGTTTATACTCTATACTTTGATTTTTGTCATAATTTTTTCTATATTCAATTTATTATATTATCTGGTTAGTCTTTACCACATAATTTTTTAAACAAACATTAAATTTATTTCCTTTTAGAAACAACGACATGCAAGATACTTCTTTTAAACAATGCAAAAAGAATGAACTAAATAAATACAACAGAGCCTCATGATCATACTGTATTCTATTTTTAAATATTTAAGATAATAACTATATTTTAATTGGCATGGTTTTTTAATTTAAATAAAAAATATTTAAAAGTCCAATATGGATGTAGTTAAGACATTTTGTCAGACCTTATTATATAGTTTATAATTTTAAAACTATGAAAATGTTTTGAATATTTCTTTCAGTTATGTCATCTTTGTTTTTCATAGTTATCTTGCCCTATGGCCCCATAGTTGGTTTATACTCTACACATTAGTTTTTTTTCTCTATTTTTTCTATACTCAATTTATTATATTATATGGTTGGTCTTTACCACATAATTATTACAAAAAAACAAGAAATGCATTTCTTTTGAGAAATAATGACATGCAAGATACTTATTTTAAACAATGCACAAAGAATAAACTAAATAAATGCAATAGAGTCTCATGATCATACTATATTTTGTTTTTAAATGTTTAAGGTAATAATTATATTCTGGTTCGCATGGTTTGTTAATTAAAATAAAAATTATTTGAAAGGTAATATGGATGCGATTAAGACATTTTGGTAGACCTTATTACATAGTTTATAATTTTAAAACTATGAAAATGTTTTGAATATATTTTTTAGCTATGCCATCCTCACTTTTCATATTTGTCTTTCCCTATGGATCCATAGTTGGTTTATACTCTATAATTTGATTTTTTTCACAATTTTCTATACTTAATTTATTATATAATATGGTTGGTCTTTTGAGAGAATTACAAAGGTTTGTACTTAATTTACACTTAGTCATATGACCATCAAATAACACTTAAAAAATAAAAAAATTAATTTTTTAAAAGGAAAAATTTAATCATTAAAAATAAGGGACCATAAACAAGATCTTGAATTTAAACTTATGACTCGCTAACCTTTTTATCCATTGGTTTGTTAATTATCACAAATTACCTCTTATAAAATAAATGTACATAAATGCTTCAAATTACTTAAAACCCTAAAACCTAAATTCATATAACCTCATTTATATTAAATTTTTATTCCTTTGTGGTCATGGGAATCATGATGTGAGAAATAATTTTAAGATTAGGACAAAGAATAGTCTAAGTAGATAATAATGAAGTACAATCTAAGTAAGAAATATAAGCCCTACATGTCATGGGAATCGTGAAGCAAGTGAGAATTACAATAGGAGGCCAAGGAGGAGTCTAAGTAACCAACAATGATGTACAATCTAAGCAATAAATACAATCCTTACATGTCATGGGAATCATGAAGTGAGTGACAATTAAAAGAGGAGGCCAAGGAGGAGTCTATGTAGCAAACAAGAAAGTACAATCCAAGTAAGAAATACAAGTCATGCATATATGTAAATGTTTTCACACTTTTAATGAATTCTACCTATATTTTAAGGGATTCAAACTATTGTCATGTTATTTTTTCATTAGATCTTTATTCATAGTATGAAAACCCTATTTTATCTTATATCAAAACCCTTAATATTAGACATAATTTAATTCTTACATGGGATTATCAATTTATTAATGAGATCAATAATATATTTACATTTTTTTGGGATTATTTTCTTAGTAACAAGACTAATAAAACCTTAAAAATCTTGTGAATGTGTTTGGACATTAATGTGGGGATGACTTTTATTTTAGATTCACACACACCTACTTAGGGTTTTAGTTTGGGATGGGTGTTTAGTAGTTATTATTCATGTTGTATCTCATGTCCTCCTTTATTAGATTTATTCATTTGGGAAAGTATTTAAAATGACTGGACTACCCCCAATTTCATAGGGCAAAACAAAATAGTTCTAAAAAACTTAGGGTATCTATTGATCATAATCATTATTCCACCTCAAACATATTTGGCCCATGAATGTGTTTGGGGAAGGGGTTTAAATATTTTTTTTTCATTATTTATTGATTTGAATATGACATTTAATTCTCTAGATATTTATAATTTTTTTGAAAGAGTTAATAGGAATTTCTAGTCAATTTATACCTGTGTGGCAATTTTTCTAAAGGTTCACCAGTGGAATTATACATGAACTCTAAGATTCGTTAGGTTTTTATAGTAATTTTTAGGGTTCAATTATTAAAATTATTCCTATAATTAAGTGGTATTACTCAATGTGCCCATGTCAACACTCATGTTTCTTCTACCACTAGTACAACTCAAACTGCTTCTTCTAGCCAAAAAGCTCTAAATACTAATCAAATCTTATTGCAAGACATGAATCAAATGGATACATTTTAAATAAAATACGTGAATAAAATGATGCAAATGTAAAATAAATTCATGAAATTGAAAAATCATCCTTAAAAATCTCAATGGAGAATGAAAAATCCCAATTCCCCATAGAGATATACATGGTAATCTCATTCTATAACCCTCACTTATTAATAAAATAATAAAGCATAATGAACCATTAATTATTCAAATTGAAAACATAGAAATAGGTGGTATCACTCCTAAAATCACCTATAATGGATATATTAATCCCCTTTGCATTTGAGAACTTTTGGTAACCTTTACAAAGATTGGATTAAACTAAACACCTTTGCATCTACCGAACTTCTAGCCAAAACCTTTTCAGGTAATGACCTATATTGGTACAATAAACTTAAGTCTATTACTATCTCTAGATTAGAAGACCTATTTAACATATTGGTTTAGTAATTTTAGACTAATAATCTTCATAAAAATAATTTATCCCATTTCATTAATTATAAACAGGAAGAATCCAAAACTACCTAAGTATTTATTAAACATTAGAAAGAATTATCTAACAAAGCCAAGCATAACATGTAATAAGACAACCTCTTCCACTTATTTACTAACTCTCTCCATCCTAAACTATAATATAGAGTCAAGACTCTCTCTATCTCTAAAATCTTTGTAAGAATCCCTTGATCAAGCTGAATGCCATGATTTATTTATAAGACAATCTAAGCCTTCGCAACCTATATCAAGAACTCACATGTTTATGAAATCTAAAAATAAACATGATACCAATGATTTCACATACACTATCCATGCTATTATGATTTCACATACACTATCCATGCTATTAGTCCTTGAGGATCTAACTAAGTATCTATTTCCTAACCTTTCATGGAAATCCCTTCTAGTCCCCCTTCCTCTTCATTAGCATATGTGAATAATGTTGACATTCAAAAGCATATTTCACTATATGAATTCCAAAAATGTATTCTTAAACATTCATCTAGAGAAATTGTTACTTCTTGCCTTACTAAACATTGATATGATCACCAAATGTTTTGCTAGTATCATGCAAGTTGGGGGCATTCTCATAAAACATATAGGAAACTTATAAACTTCACTTTTAAAATTCTCTTTGGTCCCAAATTCAATCATGAAAATATGATATGAGAATATAAAATAGCCTATGAAAGTTAGATAAATCCTATGAGTCCATATTCAAGCATGATTCTCTCAATCAAGGTAATGCTCACCTTACCATTTATAAAGATCCACTTCCAAACCATCAAACTGCTATTACTCAACCTCCTCCCTCTAATGTTTTTAAGGTTTTGATTGACCCTCACTCTCCTACCAATGATGAAAATGTGGTCATCATGAAAAAATGATGCATATATTCTCCTACATATATCCTTATCCACATTATAATTTTCCTAATTTTCCCACTTAAATAATTGTTCAATACACATATGCATCTCATTTTTCAAATGTTTAGTATAAAAAATCACTACCCACTCAACTCTTGTGACCACATCAACCAAATATATGCAATCACCTTTCCAACTAATAGTTATAACTATATCAAAAACCTTAATACCTTATGGAATTTATTTTTTCATGGTATCATCCAACCTGATATAGTCTATTTATTTCAAATCCTATACAACTATTAGATTAGCTATCTTAATATAGTTAGCTATTCCCAAACCAGAACCAATAACATTGACCATCTCAAAGTAGTTTGTTTCTATTCCTAATCATATATACACTACATTGAACAAATGAATTTAGTTTTTTTTATTGTTAATTCATATTAGACTATTGCATCAACTAGATCAATTTAGGAATTTTTTTGTTCTCCTATGTAATAAACTACATCAACCAGCTCAATGTAGTCTATTATTCCTAACCAAACTACATCAACCAAGTTGATACCATAGAGTTATTATTCTACTTAGTTTAATTGTACTTTAGCCCCTCCCTTAGCTAGTTTTTTTCAATGTTACACATCTTTATCTCAGTATGGTTCAACTCCCTTAGGATATGATGAGTGGGACCCCAATTTTGAACTTTCTCAACTCCTCTCTCAAGTTACTTTCATTAAGATCATGAGGACTTACCATTATCACTGTAATATCTTGATGTAACTTATATTCAAATGAACATCCCTTGACCTCCACCTATGGGGATAAAAGTTACCTTGTCAATAGTGTGAGTAAATGTCCATTCAAGATGATAAAAATTTGGATGCCTCTCTCTCATTTAAATTTTACATTACTTCTATGATCCTTGATTCAATATTACATCATGTAGATGATCCTCCTATGTTCATTATTGTACAAGTTGGTGATATTCGATTCAAGCATTCCTTGATTAATGAAGGATCAAGAACTTGTGTTACCTTCTTTTATTTCTTAAAAATGCTTGCATACTTTGAATACAACCTTAAATATACCCAAATCATGTGACAAGCATATGATAGAAGACAAATTCCTCCTCGTGGTTTGATCCCCATCATGGTCTCTCCAATAATGGTTAAATTTAAGGTCATGATTTAACTTTACACTATGTTATAAAAATTTACTTGGTCAACCCTAGATGCATCACATGAGAGTCATCACCTCTTCTACCTATCAGTGCATCAAAATTCCACATATTGGCTATACAAAATATTCAAGGTGATACTAACCCTTGAAATTTTGAATAATTCCAATAATGTGGTGTTTTTAAGATACCTACCCTTGAACCCTTTCCTGGCATCCCATTTCAAAAGTCTCAATGATTCAACTAACCCATTAATTATAATAAAGGCTATAATGATTACCCCAAACTTGTGGGTAACATATCACCTAACCTGTTATATTATAATGATGATCATCCCAATGAGGTCAATCTTAACATGAAAACCTTAGATCTGCCATATAAAATTAGCACTTGGTGACCCTCTTTATGATCATATTCTCACAAAAAATTGACTGGCGTGTTTCACACTTTGATAGTTATGCCTAAAAATTCAGCTCCCCACTTCTCTTCAAGTGAAATAGTGACCTTGATATCTTCCATATTTATCTTCACATGCCTAGTTATTATGATGACTATTAATTCCCAAGCCAAAGACATTAAAATAATTCAATATAAATATTCCTTACAACATTATAATGATTCTACTTTACATTCACATAGTATTCATTTAGTTGATATTTTTATTTATCCTTATCATACACTTTACATTATTTATCCTTTGACTGATGTTCATAGGTCTAAGATGAAGCAAGTACCAACTTATTCACCCTATACACTAGTCACTTATAAGCCTCTTCAGAGAATGATCATTTTTTAGGATTTTTTCCAATATTTACATATCTGATAGCATCATCTAGTGCAATACCATTCAACCAATTATATATACTCATAATGATATCAGTCAACCCAATATTTTTATTTCTATTTTTCAACTATCATACTACATTAACTAACCTGATATAATCCAAAACTACATCAACTAGGTATCCTCAAGTGTTGATATAATCTAAAATGACTATCTAAATAAATCTCTAAGAATCTACAAGACAAGCTTTCTTTTAAGACAAGATCCTAAG
The DNA here is from genome assembly GCA_037957365.1 of Torreya grandis. NCBI lineage: Eukaryota > Viridiplantae > Streptophyta > Pinopsida > Cupressales > Taxaceae > Torreya > Torreya grandis. The sequence goes on from JARHVA010001715.1 coordinate 789,011, forward strand.
AAATATATCCTTCAAGTGTAGATTAGGGTATAACTAAGAGCAATAGAAATATTAAATGAATGTCTCTCTATACTAAAATGAAATGGTGACTTATATTTATAGTGAGAAATATTCCTAACAAATCCCAAAATTTAATCATATGCCATCATCCCACCATGATGTATCTTAAAATAGGTTGGCAAACCTTGAACTAATTTAGCCAAGCCAAAATAATTGTAAGTATCACATCAACATGTTCATAACTGCATACTCAACATCCAAAAAATGAGATATATATGTATCTTGAAAAATTATATAAGTGGGGAAATTAGTAAAATTAGAATGTGGATAAGGATCTATGTAAGAGATTGCATGCCTCATGTTGTTCATATTGACCACATTTTTGTCATTGGTAGGAGAGTGAGGGTTAACTGAAGGCTCAACAAAATTTAAGGTATGAGGTTGAGTATTAGTAGTTTAATGGTTTGGGAGTGGTTATTTATATATGTCAAGGTGAGAATTAGACTAATTGAGAGAATCATGCTTGAATTTGAAATCATGACATTTAACTACCTTATTATAGACTTGTTGATGTTCTTGAATCATAGTTTCATGATCAAAGTTGTGATCGAGGAAAAATTCAAGAGTGACATTACTATTTTTCTTACATGTTTCATGAGAATGTCCCCAACTAGAATGGAAATAGGAATGGTCTTTAGGTCCTTTTCTCTAGAAAAGTGCAAACTCTCTTACGTATGTCACCAATTTCACTCATGTTTAGTTTTTCAAATCCATATGGAGGATTTCAAAAATATGCAAAATTTAAAATCTGTATCATTAAAAATAAAATTTAATGATCAAAAGTCAATTATAGTTTTAAAATTTAGATAACATGAAATGATGTGATTAATATTTGGCACATCTCCTATTCTAGTCAAATCTCAAACTCCATAATAGGCTTCATGATAGAGATGAGGTCCATTGGAGTGTGGTAGACATGTATACTAGGAT
>JARHVA010001715.1:795000-840000 GCA_037957365.1 Torreya grandis
TATGTAAGGATGATGAATGAAAACATATATGTGATGAAAAATGATGGGTAAAGAAGAGAGAGTGGCTGAGCTAACCTTAGACATGTTATATTACTAAGCATTTCCTACATAGTCTAAAATGACCATAGGCTAATGTAGTTTAGAATAAATTAGAGGATGATGATGGTGGATTAGAATATTAGGATAATGTATGCACCTAAATTTTATTTCCTCATTTCTCATCACTAATATTATTATTAGTTGATAATAATTTCATCTGTTAATTATATATCTCATCTAATCCCATCTAATTTAATCCTACTAATCCCTTCCTAATCTAAAGCCAAATGTTCCCAATCAAGATTCAAACAAAAATACTAAATATTATAGATGTTGGATTGTTATAATAGACTCAAATGTTATGATTTCCTAATATCATCTTGATAAATTAACGTATGGACAATGGATTATTGAAGTATTATAGACTTGAGTAGATTATTAGATGTTTTAATGAATTTTATGCCTAATAGATTTCATGTACATTTAAATCATTCCCAAATGTAAGGAGATGTTGGGTTTAAATAGATAGAAGGGAGGGAGATTTTAAGGAATTTATAATTCTATGGAATTATCTAGAGAGTTGGAAGAGGATTGGATCATTTTAGACTCCATTAGAGGAGCCTAATGGGGTTTAATGGGGGTTTAGCTAGGTTTATAAGAGAATTAGGTGGAGACTAGGTACGAGGCATACAAGAGAGCCCAGGAGATAGGTATGTAGGTGGGTTATGGGAATTTTAAATTCCTATATAATGAATGAGTGGGGTTGGTTGACAAATAAGACATAGTTATAAGAATTAATTGATTTGTAGGATGATATAAGGTTAGTATAATGTAAAATGAAGAAGGGAGGTGGACAAATGACTATAAGGGGACTAGGAGGATAGAATGAAAGTACCAAATATGTGAAATGGATGAAAAAATAAGTGTTGACTAATAACAATATTAGTGACAAGTGGCAAGGCGAGAAAATTTAGATGCATACACTAATAAATTCCCTTGGCCTAATTTTTTATTTTTTATCACCTACCTATTACCTATCCTATTTTTCACTATAATTCTATGCTTGTTAGGGAACATTATATTACATGGATTTGCTTCAGTACCTACTTCTCCTAATCTAGTTAATTTTAATCAAAAAGGTAAAAATAATAATTAATTCACCTCATACCTATACGAATCTGGGTGCATTAGTGATGAATCCAATAGCTTGTTTGCATCCTCATCTATAAACCATCACCTTTCAAGTTTTTAAAATTATATACATAGAGCTATGGTTTTTGAAAATATAAAATGCACAAATAAATAAATTTTAAACCTTTTATAGTAAAATTTTCAAAAAATATATCCTTCATTTATTTACTGAGAGATTCCATAGTTTGCCCATATCTTCATTTTTGTAGATACTTTTCATGAACCAAAATATGCTTTAGAATCCTAGTGAGATGAATAATTTTTGGTGCTAACATAATATTTTTGAAAAAAAATCATCTTTTATCTTATTTTTCAGGTCTACCTTTTATTTCACACACTAGGTACCTCTCATCATCTATTATGCATGCGTCTTCTTCCTCACAAAAAAAAGGTAAGTAAAGGTATCTATTCAATAGTTTATTTACTTTCATTTATTTCTTATTTTTTACTGCTTTCAGTTAGCTCATATATTTTGTTTTCATATTCTTTCCAAAGTACCATCCCATGTTAAACTATTATGACATGCGATGAGCTTCGAGTGGGGCATATGTATACAAAATATTTTTCACTTTATTATTTACTAATGCTTTCTCTTATAGAAACATGTTGAGATTCAATCTCCCTAAGTGCACACCTTAAAGGGTGCATTGAGAAAGGGGTGGGTAGTTATTTGGTGCTTTCATATATATATATATATATATATATATATATATATATATATATATATATATATATATATATATATATATATATATATATATATATATATAGTATGTATGTATGTATGTATGTCTCCATTCAACCATTCTTAGATTTGATCCCCTAATTATCTCCTTCCACCTTATACCCTCCAACTATATCAAGACCTATATTTCTTACCACATCAGCTTATTCTAATGTAGTTTTATATGACACATGTCCCTTTCCATACTACATTAACTCAATTGATATTATTTTGAATGTTTCGATGTGATCTTTGTAACTATATCAGCTTAGCTGATGTATTTTGGGGCCAATCAACACATTTTGAACTACATCATGGTTAGGCAATGGTGTTTTAATAAATTTTAGGATGGGTTAGGACCATTTATCACTATAAATATAAGTTACCATTTCATTTCAATATGGAGAGACATTCATTTTATATTGTTAGTGCTCACACTTCTCCCCTAGTCTACACTTAGAAGATTTATTGCTTAGGATATTATCTTGAAGGAAAACTTGTGTTTTTGAGTCTTGGAGATTCATTATGAGGATTCCTTTTATCTTAGAGATTGATTAAGCCTTTGAGATATTTACAACAACTAAACTATCTTAGAAAACACCATTGGCCAAGGGGGACATTGAGGCTCGATGGGTCCTCTTCAAAGTAAGTTTATTATAAACCTAGATCTTTCATTTAGTAGATAGAAGTTGTATAAGGTTTTGTTTAATGAATGTGTATCCTTAATTAAGTTTTCTCTACACTTATACTTAGTGTGGTTATAGGATCACTTGAACTTTCCATCTATCCATTTTAGGAAGGCTAGGGCCCCATTTACCTACCATGGCTCCTTGACCATTTTGATGTTTTTAACCCTTCCCCCACTCTTACATTTCTTTTTTTTAATACTATAATTACTTTAAAATAGATATCTAGTTAGAACTATTTCATTATGTGATTGGCCTTAAGCTTTGGAACCCTTTCCTTTGACATTGTGCTATAGGTTCTCCTCTTGTTAGGTTTTGGATCAATTTTATCACATTATAACTCATTAAGCATAATTGGTCTCTGTGTGATTAATATTTTATGAGTTGATATCTTTAGGGATTAGATAGTTGTAGGCTAAAACTAGTCCATTGTATATAGAGTGCATCACACTTGACACAAATTTCATGATATTTTAAGACTTTTCAAACTCTTGATAGCATTTTATTTCCATAACATCATGTTAAAATTTATGACCAAGTAATAAATTATATTTTAATGTGTGAAGAGAACAAAAAATCTCATGTGAATCACCTCAATTGGATTGAAACCAAAACTTTTTTGTGTAACATTCCCTTAAATTTTTGGTCATGAAGGATTAAAATTTTAATTGGAAATTTATAGAGGATGGAAATTTCCACTCATTAATTTGGACATTTAAATTTATTAGTTTAAGTGAAACATTTCATCGCATCCACTAAGTGTGATTATATAAAGTTATACCATTACTAATAACAATTTACCGAGATACAATTTTTTGGACATTTTAGGAGGATATTTTGGAAGAAGTTAAATATTAATCTATAGTTTAATTAAATGTATAATCCTTAGAAATATGTATATATTGAGGAATTTAAAAAAATTGTTTGTAATATTTTTCAATGTTTAATTATAAAAAATCCAAGAACACAAGATTCGGTTCTAGTGCAAGTTGAATTTCATTTTAACAATTCATTTAAAATAAGAATTATAAAGATGTCATTTTATATTGTGTATGTGTGTATTCTAATAAGAGTCACCTAATTTATCTAGATCACGTATGAGTAATACTTTTATCCTTACATTTTTAGTAGAATGGGAAACAGTTGTTCTTAATTTCAAAAAAAACAAATGGCATATAGAGGGTCCCTCAATCATGACATTTTATATAAATAAATGTTGATTGAAAATTTGATGTAGTCATGGTTAATGTTGATGGTGTAAATTTTCACATCAATGAATCGACATGTTTTCCTATCATGAAAGTCAAGATGGAATCATACTAGTTTAATAATATGGACCTATGGGATAATAATTAGTCATAAGGTGTGTAGAATGGTTTTTTCAATGTTATGGGAATAAATTAGTTCAATGAAAAATTAAATCAAACTTCGTTATTCAAATAATCAATCAGTCCCTTTAATACTTGTATTAATCACACATTTTATTTATGAATATGATCTAACCTATTCAATAGAGTAGAGCCTATAAATGGGAAAATCTCTTAAATAAAAGAAATCTTATTCGTATTTATGATATTTAAAATTAGTATTTTATCTCTTTTGTAATCAATTCATTTGAACACTATAGCAACACTAAAACAAACCAAAAGAGAAGTAACAAATAATCTAAATGAAATATAATATAAATATACATATAAACCAAATAATTATAAATATATTAAAATCAACATTAGTTGAAACTAGACTATAACAAAATCTAACAACATGTTATTATAGTTAAATATTAGAGCAATTGGTTACTAAAGAAGGAAGTAAAGATTAAATGTTACTCTAATTTAAAGATGAAGTAAGAAAAAAGTTAAAACAATACTTTAATAATCTAAAATATTAGGTCAAATAAGATAGAAAAGAAACTAACTTAAAGAAAGATTAAAAAAATACTAATCTAAAGATTATATACAGAAAGCAAAGACTATGAAAGTAACCAAAATAAACTAAACTAAAACTCATAAATATAAATATGCTATTGAAGAATAAGTTGACTCAAAATTTAAGCAAATAAATATTTTATTGAGAAAATTGTATCCAATATTGCCTATAAATGACTCTTCAAGAGAGAAATCACTATATAAATGACAACCCATCAATTTGTTGTACGAGATAAAATGTATTTATCATTATTAAATTGAATTATATATTGTTTTTTGTGCATATGGCTTCATTTTTCTACAATTATAAAATGAATTAATACTTGATCAGTTTATAAAAATAAAAAATAAACCCGTATGTACCTATGTGTATCAATTGGTTTACTTCACCATTAGATATTGTATTGTTTATTTTATCTATAAATGATGGTCAATCTCAGATGTGTGTCATAGAAGGAAGTGTAGTATAAAAATATTAAATCAGATAGATCTAATACATCTTTATGTTTTGATATATTAATATTAACTTATAATTGAAGGAATGATGGGCTTTGTTAGGGTTAGTGACAAATGAAATAATGGAACGTTTTCACCAATGGCAACAATGACTATGGGAGGAGAGGCACCTACCCAATATTTTACACTATAGGGGATTAGAGAAGAGATCAGGTGTGAATGATGCACTGGGATAGAGGAAGTTATCATACAAATTGATGTAGGGGAGATATAGGGATAGTAAACTCAAATCCTTATACGCATGGGGTTGGAGAATAGAACCTTCCCATCAATGGTGGTGGTGACTGAGTGGATAAAGAGGCCTATATCTAGTGACTCGCATCCCAAGGGTATCAAGAAGGGGTCAGGCATGTTTGTCATGATGGAATAGATAAACATATGGTGTAAACTAAACTATAATGGGAAGGAAAATTTCAATATGATGTAGCATGAGGTTGAGACAGAAATGGTAGAGTCCTTAAGATGGTCAAATCACTTTGAGAATCACGGAGGGATCAAAAAGAAGGACATGATAATGTGTAAACCTGTGGTTATAGAGGATGGAGGTCAAGTGTTTGATAAAATGTCTAAATAGGAAAATACAACAACTGAGCACCTAGGATACCAATTAATGGTATGCTCCTTGTCAAGGCTTATAAATTATTTTTGGGTTAAAGGGACTTATGTTGTGATAGATATAAAATAAAGGCTAGAGGTCTCTTAAGATATCCTAGTGGAATTTTAGTGTTTAGTTTATCAGGTTAAGGAATTGCGTAATTTTTTCCACTATCTTATTATTCATTAGGAAAAGACTCGATTATTTTCATGGCCTCTAGATTGTAGGGAGGGATAGTTGTTTCAAAAAATTCCTCTAATCCCTAACCTATGTCCTTCAAAGATTTAGTAAAAAATGTTTCCCCCATTCCAAATCTATAAAAAATCTCTCTTCCTCCTCAAGTCTACATTAATGATCAAACAAAGGAGGTTCCTTCTATGGATATATAAAATGAGGAAGCAGATGAATATTTTCATACTTTGGTTGAAGATGAAATCATTTATAGATTTAATAGTATATGGTTGTCTACTATCACTTTATATAAATGGGTTTATGAGACATGGTTGAACCATTGGGAAATTTATCTATGCACTAAGGGTATTTTTGTTGTTTATTTCTATGATCAAAAATATTATCAGAAATGCCTCTTAAAAGGCCCCTAGTTTTGGGGCATTACGGGCTTGTTCATCACTCCCTAGTTTTAAGATTTCAACCCTCTCACTCTTCTAGTCACTAAGATGCCAGTTTGGTTTCATCTTCCTTATTTACATTTATATTTTTGACATGATCACAAATAAATAGATAATTCTTTGGGGTCATTCTTAAATAATGATAATGAGTGGGCTATTGCAAGCTTATGCACTTACACTCAAATTTGTGTTGAGGTCAATTTAAGCAAAAGGGTTCCAGATAAAATCATTTTAAAATATGGTAAAACTTAACATATTTAAATTCTATACTATGAGAATACTACTTTTATATGCCACAATTTTAGGATACCAGGTCATCTTCATTCATCTTATCCTCAAGGGCATCCATAAGTGATAAAAAAGAAGAGAGGAAAGACCAAACCAAACAAACAGAGTATGTTAGATACATCACTAGTGGTGGAAGTTTTTTTTGGGGACTCAGAAACAAAAGATAGCATAGAGTTAGAAGATAGCAAGAGAGGATAAAAAGCTAGTTCTACTAATGCAAAAGTGCCCATTGAAGAGATGACAAAAAATATTCATATTTTCCCTCTAAATTAGCTAGTTGGGGGAGTGAAAAGAGGACATGAGTCTGAAATCTCAAACTTAGACAAGGATTTGCCTAAAAATAAAACTTTGAAAACACAAAATCCAAATAAACAATTAGTTATTATGAATATCGAGCAATAAATGTGGTAGGAGGTAAAAAAGAAAAAAGGTAAAAAAGGCAAGATAGCTAATCTTTTAGATTACTATCCCACAAGCTAATGTTTGATACTATATTTTGGGTAGTAGGTATGCTTGCTTCCTATTTTGCTTTCAGCCTTATGGTTATTCATTGTATTTGTTTCTCTTAGACCATGGTGTTTTTAACCTGGTTTATTATGTATCTTTAGTATTAATATAGGGTAAGAGTCCCATCAAAACTATATTTATCTTGAAAAATACATATTTATGTTTTCTCCTTTAGTAAAGTCCTTCAAGTCTCCTTATAAAGCTTTCACATTAGAGGTAGTTGTAATTTTAAGTTACAACTAACTATTTAGTTAAATTTAAACATAAAGTAATTAAATTTTAAAATAAAGTTAACCAATTTATAGTTACATATTTTTTTACTTTAAGGTTCATAAATTTTAACTTTATTATGTAATAAGTGCACGAGACTCAAGAAATAATATTTAAAAAATAAATACCAAACAAACATTTCTAATGGGTAGGGGCCCATTACTTGTGTTAAACAACTTAACAATCACTAATAAATATGTATTCACATAAATGATCATCATGATTGTCTAATGATTATTCCATTTTCACAATTAATAAAATTTTAATGAATATAACTATATAAAAATTATCAAGTAATGAAAACCATAAAATGATTATCATATCAAATAATGTTGTAACTAAAGTAATAATTTAAAAAAAAACATTGATCAATTGAATGCAGTTAAATTAAACATAGTGTTGAACTGAAGGATCAAGATAAAAAGCATCAAATAAACTATTAAGTCTCAAAGTGAAATGACTAAACAAAATTGAAAACACAGTCACATCATAATTATTTATTAGAATCATCTTCCTCTAAAATAAACCCAATCAATGGTGTGCCTCTATCAGTTTGACACTCTATATACCAAGACTTGAAGTTAATATCTCTATCAAATTAGTGCCACCGAACTCATTTTCAACCTCAAGCTTCACCCTTATTCGTCAAATGAGTCACCAAAGGATAGGGAAAAGGACTACTACTGTGTTTTTGACTAGATGAAGCAATATTATATGGAGCCAATACTAAGTATTATGAACAATTATAAGGATAACATCAACAATATTATGATCAATTTTATGGAATAATTTAGAATGGCAAGGTATAGGACCAACATTAGGAAAATTATTATGTTTAGTGTGCATCTCTTGAGATAATACACTTGAAATACCATGTCCAAAAGGATAATAGCACTAATTGTCTCGTATCATACCTTTATAAAAAAAAATCAATGTGGAGATAAAAAGGCATGAGTAAGGGTATTAAAAATATAACAAAATTTGGGATAATTAACATCTAAATGCAAGGAAACTATGGTTTCATGATTGAAAGGTCATGAAAAATCATTAGTAATCCCATAACCCCAAAAGGGCCTACTTTGGTGACTACCTCAAGAAAGGGTTTGACTATTTTTTTGTCAATTACCTCTCTCCCATATATTTCTATCTAAGTTGTGTAAACCCTAACTCTACCTAGTAATTATTTTATATTTGAAAATAAATTTTATACAAGACATTTAGAATTATGTCATTCAAAATTTGATACTAGCACAAAATTGGAAGTAATGAATTGTATGTTGAATGTGAAACTGAAAGAATATATATTACTTAAACCTTTGAATTGAAATATCATAATGTAATCAGATAAAGTATTTATCTAATCAAAATATAAATAAAAACTTCAATGAATAAAAATATTATATACTATAATGAAATTCATTTGGATTAATAATATGCCTTGTATTTCAATAATTACTTGATCTTTGACTTTACACAAATTCTTACATGTATCACTTTATCTCAAATTTTAACACAAATAGACCAAAATTTAATTTCTAAGTTTACAATGAAGGCTTAGTATTTTAAGATATAATTTGAAAAAACATGAAAAAATTTAACATATATTGATTCTCCTTCATTTATCCCTTTCAATGTCAATCCCAATAATATAAGACTATAAAATAAGTGGTTTTTGTCTTTACCTCAAAATTTGAAAACTAGGTGAGAAATTCACTATCTAAAATATTGAAACAAAAATAAGAACCTCCATGCCAATTTCATCAATCTTTGACTTATTATCAAATTCAAGTTTAAAATAAAAACTTATAAACCATCAAGAAAATACTTTTGTATTATCAATCATAAATCATTTTAAAATATCACCCACTTGTTTTATCTAAAGAAAAAATTGAGTAAATATATTTAAATTGCAAACCAAGAAAATACATGCCATCCTATTTTAGGTTTCAAGACAAAGGTGAAACTATTAAGAAGTCTACATGCATCATTGATAATATTTCATTACCATTCAAAATGTATGCAAACATGAAAACCCTTATGGATAATTTAAATACAAACACTGAAAACTAGAACATCTATGCAGTAACATCAAAATTCCATTTCTATGCTTGAGTGTCAATGATAGGCTTGTAAACCAATTATAAAATTTTCTATGCAAACATTCTTTGGATAAATAACAAAATCATTGGAAACCATTTCAAAATATATCATTAACCAATGGAAATTTTTTAATCTTGAAAACCCAAATATATTACAACAGATGAATGATATGTTAGGATATGAATTTACACAGTTATTGTTCATAGTTACTATTCACCATCACTATTCATGTGATGAGGTGGTAGTGTGACTGGGCAGTAATTATGTGTATGAGGTGGATCCTTATTGATGTGGCATGGTCCACATGTAATATTTTATTGAATAAAATATTAAAAGAGAGATATGGGTCGAAATTATTTGATGGATGACTTTTGGAGGCATGTGGGAACAAGCATCTTCACCCATGTGCTTGTGAGGCACATTTATCTATGGGTCCTTTTGGTTGGAGTAAAAAATATGATTGACTTATCTTTAGACTCATGTAAGTGCACATGGGTTAATAAGGACATTGACCACTATGTTTGATTGGATGTCACATATGAAGTAAGGACAACATGTTTGGGTCACATGGAGGTGGGATCCTCACGTCAAAATTGGAGAGCATCTTTTGACTAGCACATGTGAGGGAGACAAAGGTTCCTATTCATGAATAGTAAGGCTATAAGGATGGGGTCAAAATTTCTTCTATTTCCTCTTTACCATCCATTATTATCTTCTATCCTTGTATTATATTTATGTATGGCACTCTCTTTGGTATATACATAAGGTTGAATCTTAAGAAAATAAACTTGTGTAATGTAGTTTTCTAAAAAGCTTTGTATAGCTTGTATGATTGAAAGATAACATTGTAAGGACAGTGTGTTAAAGAGGAAGACTTGGAGATATTTTTGTGAATTTAATATAAGAATACAGTTGCCTATTTCCCTATGGTTTTTCCTTTCACCTTGCAAGGTTTCCATGTAAATCTCTTGTAATGTGTTATTTTTGTCATTTGTTTTAATAGCTTATTATTTCTACATTTTTTTTTCTTGCACACATATTGGATTTTATTCCTAACATTTGGTGTTAGATGTTAGAAATAAATCCCTGATACTACATGTTATATCAATGAACTATATCCTATAGTGTAAGTAAATAATGCATAATAAACAAGTTACATAAACCTAAACAAGAAAGAGGACACATTACATAGAGATTATGTGGAAACATTGAAATGTACAAGCAAAAACCATAGGCAAAATGACAGCTCTAAAATTCATATTATCTCAATATCAACATCTCTTTTACAATAGATCTTCCATAGCAACTATTTTATTATTTCCATACAAAGCACTCAATGCTTCCACCTAAAGCATTCAGGTTGTAAACCAAATAAAAACTAGCCTCATATTAACAACCTCTTCTATCCATTTTGGTTCTCCATGAAGGTACTAAAATTCCTTTACTACATGTGCAATGTTTGCACCAACTCATATAGTGATTTCAATGAAAACCAACAACACCTTTGCCCCAACTAGTTTTTCTTTATCTCTCCCTAAGAGAGATCACCATGTAGGAATCATGTTTCTCTAACTCCTTGAATAACAACTATTGCATGTAACACTCTTTGATAGTAATGAAGAGATAATATCTCATAGAAATCAAAACGAAACTTCTCCATATAGCCTCCAAGATATCAACATGACATAAGTGGACCAATCATAACTCTAGAGAAGAGATCATGCTACTTGGTGCATCACTGCACCTACTAAGTTCTTGACTTATCATCTAAAATGCACCCTACTCTTCCAAATGTTTACAAACACCAACTCATGTGCTTATAGCTTTAGTCCCTACATCAATTTACCTAGCCAATCTCCACAACCATATACACAACACTCTATTACCCTGAGTCCCATGGTCAACACCAGCCTTCTCCTTCTAGGAACACTAGGTCTCACTTATTTATTTGCATCTTCATCTTATTCTTCCTTAATTACTTAAAAATAGGTACAACTTCAAGTTTTTCTATACCTACTTTTACATGTATTTTATTTACTAAAATATCCCGGCTAACAACATGTGGTCAGTAGGATACCACATCAAAACTCCTTTTATTTATTGTCAATAACCACAAGGTCATCACCTTGTCCTCTACCTCCTCCAAAGGAGTCTAGTTTTCTCCTCAAGCTATAGAGTTGCTTTTCCACCAAGAAGAACACTGTGTAGGCTACCGACTTATTTGCCAAAGCTTTTTCAACTTTTTTTTCTCAACTCTCATGTGGGATTCTCCTCATCAACATAAAGATATTAGGATTTTCATCAAGAGATCCTCCATTTTACTCCATAGAGAGATACCTACCATGAAACAAACTCCTTTTTTCATTAATCTCCAAGTCTCTCCTCCTATCACAATAGCTTCACCTTACACATAGTCAAACAACAACTATGGATTTGATACCAAGATGTTAGGAATTAAGTTCTAATACTACATGTATTATCAATGAACTATATCTTATAGTATAAGTAAATAATGTGAAATAAATAAGTTACACAAACATAGACAATAAATAGAACACATTACACGGAGATTACATGGAAACCTTATAATGTAAAAATAAAAACCCCAAGCAAAATGGCATCTCCAAACTTCATATTATCTCAATATCAACATCTCTTCTACAACAACTCCTTCAATGCTTCCATACAAAGCACTCAATGCTTCCACTTGAAGCATTAAAGTTGTGAACTAAATCAAAACTAGCCTATAGGATCCAATATCCAAGCATGCAATCCCAAATCTTACATGGATCCTCTAATAGGATGAATTTAAAAAGGAGAGCTCATGCTATTAACTATCATTTACAACATAGAGAGAAAATAGAGAGAGAAGATAAAATTGTGCCACACTCCATGTGGAAGCATTATTAATGAATAGGGAATCATGTCCCCCCATGTTCAAGGTCAAGCCTTTGAATGGCATATAATCATGACCACTTGACCACTCCATGTGCATACCCATGTGCTCTCCCATATGTTGTGCCCCACTCCACATGTGACCTCAATCTTGCATAGTGATATTTGTCTCCCACTTTCCCATTTGCACACATGTGAGTCAAAAGATTACCAATTTTGACCTCACCAACTAGGATCCTATAGACAACTGCACTGCACAACACATGTCTAAAGTAGAAACATGTGATCCGCTATCATTATGTCCTCACATGCTTTCACACAAGCCAACCCATGTGATTTAGTGGATAAATGCATCCCACTTTCTCTCACCTCTTCTTTTGACCTTCAAAGATACTCTATGAGCCATAACACCCATTATGGGTCATGTCAAGTCATCACCTAGACACATCACTAACCATCCACATCATCATGGATAGTGACCATGAATAGTGCCTATGAATAGTGATTTGTGAATAGTGACTATGAATAATGACTTCACATCTCAACATGATTATAAATTTAAAATTACCAATTCATATGTAAACTCCTATATTTCAAAAGTACTAACTAGAATATCATGCAACCTCAACTAATATATCATCTTCAAAATACTAGCTTGTAAAAAAAAATTGCATGCATGTACAAATAATAAATCAAATAAGATGGACTTCTCAATATATTAACAAATCTCACTTTGATTTCAGATTGATAAGGTCTTAAAAAAAGCATTTAAACTTTCACATGGGGTCACTAGAAATAACTTAAAAACAAAATAACCTAATACCTTCTTAGAATTTTGATAATAGCTACAAGATGCCCTTCTAAACACTAAAAGCATTTATTTTAACTAAAACTTTAATTATTTATAAATGAAAATGAGTTGTAAATTATTCAAAATGAAAACCCAAGAAATAATGAAAGTAACATGCAATATTTCAAACAATAATGTCAAGAAAATTGAACAAAATGAACCATTTCAAAGTAAAATCAGATATACCAAACCAAAACCAATTGTAAACCAAACATCCAACTAAAATTATTTTTATCTAGCCACATGATGCAAAGGCAACAAGAAACCTAATATTGTCTTATCATCTCATTTGAAAAAATAAGTGATGAGAGACTGTATAATTATCCTCAAAACTAATATCTTCACCATCCTAATCATATTTTTGAAGATTTCAAAGCTAAACTAAAAAGTGACTATTTGAAATAATTCTCATCATATATTATATATCCATAAATATATTTTTAATCATATAAATTAAATGAACGAGCATATGTTTCTTAAATTCCATGACTATATATCTATAAAAGGGTGGCCTCACAATGAAAAATTCATTTCAAAATATAAAAATATACCTATAACCTAGTTTTTAAAATGTTATCCAAGCCTAAAATTTTCAATCCCACTCTATCCAACAAATTTTATTGTGTATTCCACTTCCCAAATCACCATAGAATCAAATTTATAGAACTTGGATTCCACTAGAAGCTTGAATTTTGAATGAGAAGTGAAAAAAATTGATTTAGTTCATTCTCTTATGAAATACTGACATTTAATATGAGGGGCATGGAAATACCTATGTTTATATTAAAGTATCTACCAACCTTGGCAAATCTAAAATTTATTTTTAGTTTATTTATATTCAATGTTTACTTTACACAATGAAAGCTTATTCATGTTTGTAAAAAGGTTAAAAGACTAAGTTTAGTGAATCAACCACTTTATGAAATTATTTCCAACTCCTTTAATAAACTAATCATCCATGTTAAAATTCCAAAGTAATCATGACTTACTAATGCCAAAGATCTAGCCAATATCTATGATGTTATCAAATTTTTAAAATTTCAAGTCTTCAAATTAATTTGTAGTTTCCAAACAACTCATGTCACATGCAACAAGTATACCATATACATCATACTTTAAACCTTATCAACTTTATACCTTGGTGCCATGATAGGGAATAAAATCATAATGCTATCAAAAACCATCTCCAATATCAATGCCAAATTCAACCAAAGGGTTACATTATTCACCATCTTGTTAGGGTTTTTACATTTTTGACTAAGGTATGCATTCAAATTGAACCAAAGAACATCAATGCAGAACTTAATCCAGATATCAAAGATGTCATTCTTTGATAAAAAAACATTAATATTTTAAAAATGTACTAATGAAAGATTCAAGGTAATATATGGACTCATAAATTGATCTATTGTAAGTCAATATTCATGATGATTAAATTTAAATATTGGTGTCAAAATGATAGGCTTCAAATCACTATAAACATTATCATACCAAAATAATAAAATTTTGCATTCAAAAGCAATGTTTAGAGTTAAATATAGATTTAGGGGTATGATATCATGATAAGTGAATATGATCATAATCCAAATCAAGAAAACATTAAAGTAAAAGTCTCATATAAAAATAATGAGAGCATGAATATTAGATATATCAATTTCAAATTTGAGACTATTATTTTTACCACTACCATTGTATGAGTATTACCATTTCAAGATACTTATTAATTCATTATAATTTTTCCATTACATAATTAATTAATGATTAAAATGGCTTACTTATTCACTATCATGATTAATTTGAATATCACTCTAAAATTAATTAGACATAATCACACATCATGTTCAATTTTACATAAACAAGAAATGATTGTCAATTGTTAAAAAAAATACCTCCCCCATAGTCCCCTCTCCCTCCCCCACCCCTAAAAATTTAGCCTTAAATGTTATGGCATATACTATCATATGTCATAAATTGTACAATTTATAAGTTTTAAAATAGGGGTACTAAAATTTGACATAACACTAGCCACCTGAGGAAAGTATTAAGAGAGAAATCATCTAAGTGAGAGGCACCATGACCTAATTCAAATTTAGGTCAACTAGGTTCAAATTACCAAAAATTTGAATATTAACCATGTATTATGATGGCTAAGTCAAGGCCTTGATTAATCAAATGGTAGTCTAAGAAAAAGAGTTGATGAACTATGTACACTTATCACTAACCATCCAAACTCAAATCTTAGTCAAGATCAAAGATCATAAATAATTATTCATATCAAATGTAATACTCTACAAAGATCATTCATAAACAAAAACTAAAATGGGTTTCAAGGAGTGATCAATCAAAGTAACAATGAAATCAATCAAGCTAATACCATAGGAAAACAAGTAAGTTGTACAACATTGTATATTCATTGGTGACATTAAAAGATGAAACATAAGTTCTACATAGTGCGAGATCAAAGACTTGAAGAATATAAAAATAATAAACTGATGATAAAAAAATATAATCAAGGAATCAATGAGAAAAATAAATGATATAAGACTCAATAATAAATCCATAGTTATACCAGTAATCTAATGGCATTTATAATCTTGAATATATCTCATAATCAGGTGGTTGGTGTTTCATCCAACTAATAAATAACTCTCATACCCTAACTTCATAATCCAACTTTGAGATTATCCCATTTCATTGTTCCCTATAGTCACAAAATAAGAAATCAACAATATCTAAATAATTTATTATCATCACATATAATCATATAATTTTGAACTATATAGAATATACTAATCATGTCAACTATTAGCTAAAATGAATCAAATCATGATCACCATGTCATCTGACATCTAATCTAAAATGAATCAGAATATGTTAATCATGAGATAATAAAATCATGATAATTGTGTTATAAATCAAACATCTAAAGCAACTAACAAATGTGCCAACCTATAGCCATACAAAATATGTCATAATAATGTTAAACACTATCAACTAAAGATACATCAAAAGTTGGGTCATGACATCCTCCACTTCAAAAATAGGAGCCATCATAGTAACTAAGGCTAGTTCTTCCTTAAAATATGTTTATCTTCCCATTTGTCACTTATTTCACTCAATTGGTCCCATTGTATGAACACTTGCTGAATATTTCTATTTCATAATTTAATGTTGTCATGGTCCAGGATCCTCACACGTTCCAATTGCATCTTATTCTCTTCTGTAACATGATGATTATTCTGGTCCAAGATATGAGAAGGATCAGATATGTATTTTCTTAATAAATAAACATGGAAAACATCGTGAATCCTAGATAAAGAAGGAGGAAGGGCTAGTCGATAAGTAACTAGACTAATTTTATCCATAATACCAAATGGCCCAACAAAGCATCGAGATAATTTATAAGTCTTTCCAAACATGATTGAGATTTCCTAGTGTCTAACATGTAGTAAAAATTTATCACTTACATTAAACTTTTGAGGTATTCTTTTTGGTTAACATAAATCTTTTGTTAGTTAGAGGTAGCTTTCAAATTTTGGCATATGAGAGCCATCTTCTTATAAAAATATTAGATTACATCAAGGCCAATAATAAGTTTATTTTATAACTTATCCCATCCAATTGGGTTCCTACATTTTCATACATACAAATATTCAAAAGGATCCATTTTAATCACATAATGATAAGATTTATTATATAAAAACTCAACAAAATGAAGGCAATCTTCCCACTTAGCTTGTTGATCCATGACATACATTATCAACATATCTTCAACCATCTAATTTAGTATATTAGTCTAACCACATATCTCTAGGTGGTATGTTCAACTTAAATTCAAATGAGTTCCAAATGTTGCAGTCAAAGTTCAACAAAACCTTGAAGTAAAAAGCTTATCACTATCTGAGATAATCTTTTCCAACATGTTGTGCAACTAGAAAAAATATTTCATAAATCCTTCCACGAACATAGAAGCATCATCAGTCAAATTTATAGTAATAAAGTGACCAAATTTAGTAAACATATCAATCACCAAAAAAATGGTATCATGTTTACTGCATGATTTAGGCATCTTAAAAAGAAAATCACATGATATTATAACCTATTACACCTCGATATGTCATGAGGGTACAATAATCCTCAAGGGTGATAGTGTTGATATTTAACACACTAATATTCTAAGAACTTTGCCATAAAATAAGAAACATTATGTTTCATATCATGCCATGAATAATTCCTTTTTTAATTTATGTGTCATTTTTGGGGAAAAAAGATGAGCAAAGTGAGCTATTATATTCACTTATTTTCAAACTAAATTCTACAAGTTTGTATAGACTTGAATATACAAATTATATTTATATGCCTTATAAGGCCATATATTTCAATAGAAAAATTAGAAAAATCTTTTACCATAGGATTGTCATCCAAACATGCTCTTACCTAATGGTAGTATTCATTAGCAAACTATTTTTCTAATACAAAAATTTTAAAATCAAATTTGAACATAGATAATACAAGAAGCTACATATGTCGGCTGATAGCATCGATGACACTCTTTTCTTTACCTATGATATTAGAAATATCCATGTCAAAATTTCTCACAAATTCCAACCACCTAAATTGGTGTACATCAAATTATCTTGAAAAAATAATTGTTTTAGACCACAGTGATCAAACTTCACATTAAAATGTTTTCCAACAAAAAATGCTTCTAATATTTTAGAGCATACACTATGGAAACAAGTTCCATGTCATCTTTGGGATAATTATTTTTGTGATCCTTAAGCTTTTATGACTCATAACTCACTGCTTTACCATCTTGGGGTAGAATGCCACCAACCCAAATCTCAAAAATACCATTTGGATTAGGAATGACAAGTAGAGGTGTTTTAGTTAACAACACTTCGAGTTTTTTAAAACATCTTCACATTGATAAATTTGTACATATTTCTTACCCTTGTTATGCAATGAGGTTATAAGATTATCTATGCTAGAAAAATTTTCAAAAAACATGTGGGAAGAATAAACCAAGCCCTTAAAACTATGTACTTCATGCACATTAGTAGGGGTAGGATAATATTGAATAGATTTGATCTTTTATGGGTTCATAACAATGCCATCCTTTGAGATGATGAGCCCAAAATAATGAATTCCAAGCTTATAAAATGCATATTTTGAAAGCTTTCCATAAAACTTATGTTATCTTAGTCTTGCAAGTCTAATTTCAAGTGCTTTTCATGCTCAACCTAATTCTTGGATTATATTATAATGTCATCAAGGAAAACAAGAAAAAACTTATTAAGGTAATCCATGAATACACTATTCATTAAATTCATAAATGCATCTAGTGTATTTTTCAAGCCAAAGGGCATAACAATGACCTTATAATGGCCATATCAAGTACAAAAAGTTATTTTATGAACATATTATTCCTTGATTATCAATTGATGATACCCTAATATCAATTTAATTTTAGAAAATACTATTGCTTATTTCATTTGATCAAACAAGTCATCAATCTTAGGTAAGGGATAATGATTCTTAAATCTTACCTTGTTGAGCATGCAGTAATAAATACATAGCCTAAGAGTTCCATCCTTATTTTTTACAAAGATAATCAGAGCACCCCAAGGAGATACACTTATCATAATTCTTCCATTTTCTAAAATTTATTGAAACTACAACTTTAATTCCTAAAAATATTCCACATTCAACCTATAAGGATATTTAGATGCAAATCTAGCTTCTGACATAATATCTATGGAAAACTCAAACTCTCACTTAGGTGGAAGACCATGTATTTTTTCAAGAAATACATCTATAAACTCTTTTATAAAAGTAAAATCCTTATAGGGCTATTCTTATACCTTGGATAATTCTTGAATTTTGACTGCATAGAGCTTGCAACCTTTATGCATAGCCTTTTTGTTAGGATTGTGGAGCTAAAAGCTTCACTGATGCAAACAGGAGAGGAGGTTGCTGAAGGTTGCTGAGTTGCAGAAGAAGTTGGGGTCGGTCTGATCAGCCGACGTCGGCGGGATAGCACAGAGAAGCAACCGACGTCGGTCATATATCGGCCAACGTCGGTCACCTCCAGGCGGACAGGGACCGGTGTCGGTCGCCTGTGTGGTTTGACTGCGAGCTATTTACGGGCAGTTAGCTAACGAACCAAGAGTTTGCATGATGAGTGCTAATTTTAGACTCATAGCTGCGGATCTAATTATTGTAATTAGATGTCTAATCATTGTTTGGATGAGATCTATATAATAGACTCATGGTTGTATTGGAAATGTGTGCTAGGGAGTAAGAGAGCATAATTATAAGCTCCTTCTGTGTGTGAGGTAGAGCTATGGTGCGTTCCTCCTAGTGCCACAGTACTAGGTGTGTTGGTGCTGGATTGGAGAGCCAGCTGGGTTCTTCAAGAGTGTAGGATCTTGGTCACAGTTGTATGGCCTATATAGGAGATCTACATGGTAAGTAAGATCGTTGATCTGCAGATGTATGTGTGTGCAAGGTCGAGGTTCACAGGTGAATAGAACCATTGTTTGATTTGCAGGTGTGCAAGGTCATACAGACAGCAACACAACAGGGAGCAGTATCAGGCAGGATCTACTTGGAGTACAGGTGTGTACTCGGATAGAGCAAAGAGGAAGGCAAGGGAGTTCCTTCCATAAGTATGGTCTGTTGAATTGCAGGTTGTTGCAGATTCATGGGAGATCTACTTGAAGTACCTTGAGTACTTGTGGAGCACGTGGAGTGCTTGTGGAGTGCGTGGAGCACTTGTGGAGTGCGTGGAGCACTTGTGGTGTGCGTGGAGCATGGGAGGTGAACACCAACTCTGTATTTGAGTTGGGTGTTGGGACCTGTGAGAGGGAGAGCTTTGGGGAGAAGAATTACTATTCACTTGAGGTGTGGGAAACCTCTGTAAGGTGGTGGAGAAGAAGTGGCATCTTCTTTATTGTATTATTTTCTGTATAAAGTGTTAATACAAGTTGTGTATTGTCTCTCATATCATGTGTTATTCTGAATTCTAGTTACTTGGTGAATCTGGTTAATTTCCGCATATTAAGTTGCTTGGTTTGGTAATCAAATTGTGTGCTTCTGGTTTATCTCCCAACAAGTGGTATCAGAGCCTTGGTTGTAGGTTCTTGAGCTTGATACCAACAAGTGGTATCTGAGCTGAGGTTGGAGGAAGCAGGTTTTGTGTTTAGTTACAGGGCACTCTCAGGGGTTTCTGATCGAGTGGGAGTAGAGCAACAGCAGATCAAAGTAAGCTAAGAATGGAGGAGTTGAAAAGCACAGATGGTCACTCACGGTCCTATGGAAAGAAAGAGCAGGTAAAAGATTATTGCTGGTTGGTAGCAGATCAGCATGAAGAAACTGAAGAAGCAAATGTTGCAGGTGTTATTGCACAGGTTGTTCTTGGAGGTTTCTTGGATAAAGTTGAATCTTGGATAAAAGATTCGGTTGCCTCTTTCCATGCAGTTCCAGGTAGAGGAGCTGGTAAGCCTTGCCAAAGAATTGGCAAAGGGGAAGTGACGCTGAAATTGCAGGCGGCCAACACACAGGTGTTGATGAAGGTCATGCAGGTCCCAGGTTTGGAGATATGGCTAATTTCTTCAGAAAGATTGGGTGATGAGAGATGCACAAGAACTCTCATAGCGGATGCACTTGAATTAGCTGGTGGTAAGAAAATAGGTATCCTTTATCTACTTGTTTATATTACTGATTCTTCTTTTGTTGCGGAGACATGGCTTCGTAGGCTTGGTCACATGAGCAAGAAGGAGATGCATGTTCTTAAGCGGAAGACAGATATATTTGATAGGCTTAAGAACTAGAAAGCCTTGGTGTTTATGGAGGAGATGGCGGACAGAACCCAGTGGATGTCGCTGGATACTTCTGAGCAGGGCAGTTTGGACATGGGTTTTGATTCAGAGAAGCTCGCGGGTAAAAAGTCATCACTCACAGGCGAACACAGGTACCGATGTCAGTCAAGAGGAACCGGCGTCGAACAGACAGATGCTGATGTCGGTCATGTTCAGACCAAAGCCGGTGATGTCGGGCAGGGTAAGACCGATGTCAGTCATGGGACCGATGTCGGCAGTATTTAAGACTGACGTCGGTTAAGAGAACCGACGTCGGCAGCAGGGACACCAGCGCAGGCAGGTTGGTAGTCAGGTACAGACGCATGAAACCAACGTCGGTCGGATGCAGACTGTGGAGTGACCGAGGTCGGTCACTGTAACGAATTTTGGGTGGACAGCAAGCTGTCAAGGAGTCTCAAACACCCATACGAAGGACTGAAGGCGTAAGTAGGCCCTCAAATTCGTTGTTCCTCTTCTTTATACATGTTGCTGATTGTAGAGCAGGAAGGATCCAGGAAACAGGTGTGAGCTTGGCATGGATGAGGATGTGATTCCTTGGAGGAGAACCAAACAGGTGTGTTTTGGTAGAGATGCCAGCAGGTATGAAAGCACAGAGACGAATGGATACCTTAGTAGAAGAATAGAGAGAACGGATACGTGAGACGGAAGATCAGGGACATGGTCTTGTGGAGCTGCAGGACAGTGGTGCAGGTTTTGACAGGTGGAGGACGAAGCATGGCTTCGGTCAATGTCAGGGTAACTACTGTGGTTTGCCTTACCAGGGGGATGATGAGTCATGACATCATTCTGTTGCTGTATGTGGATGGTATGTTTTGCTATAGCAGTTTTGTACATACAGGGTTTTGCTGAGCTAAGGGTAAGATTAGTTCAGTGGCATGTCAGGAGGAGTTTGGAGCAGCAGAATTCTTTGACATGGGAGGCATGGAGATCACAGGTTGATTTTGTCTCGAGTGGGAGCTGATGTGAATCAGGTGTTGGCGAGGTTCGGGATACAGAACTGGAGCACACTAAGGGCTGGACAGGTACAGTGTCCAAAATCACATGAGGTCTGGTATAGACCTGAGTATTCCCATGCAGTGGGAGCTGTCAGAGAGTTAGGAGCCAATTCGGGGAAGTGGGTTCTCAAGTTTTCTGAGAGGGACTGGCAGCAGGTGTTGCTATGCAGGGTCAGGACTTCACTACATGTATTTGTAGGTTCGGATGTGGCAGGTTACTCGGATGACAGGTGGTACACCATGGGATGTGTGGTGGGTTGTCTTCAGGTGGGAGCTTGAAGAGGGATACAAACCAGGAAATAGATTAGATGGAGTATAGGTATAGGTACAGTGCAGCTGTTTATCTCCAAGTGGGAGATTGTTAGGATTGTGGAGCTAAAAGCTTCACTGATGCAAACAGGAGAGGAGGTTGC
Source organism: Torreya grandis (assembly GCA_037957365.1). NCBI lineage: Eukaryota > Viridiplantae > Streptophyta > Pinopsida > Cupressales > Taxaceae > Torreya > Torreya grandis. Next base: position 817,510 of record JARHVA010001715.1, read on the forward strand.
TGAAGGTTGCTGAGTTGCAGAAGAAGTTGGGGTCGGTCTGATCAGCCGACGTCGGCGGGATAGCACAGAGAAGCAACCGACGTCGGTCATATATCGGCCGACGTCGGTCACCTCCAGGCGGACAGGGACCGGCGTCGGTCGCCTATGTGGTTCGACTGTGAGCTATTTATGGGCAGTTAGCTAACGAACCAAGAGTTTGCATGATGAGTGCTAATTTTAGACTCATAGCTGCGGATCTAATTATTGTAATTAGATGTCTAATCATTGTTTAGATGAGATCTATATAATAGACTCATGGTTGTATTGGAAATGTGTGCTAGGGAGTAAGAGAGCATAATTATAAGCTCCTTCTGTGTGTGAGGTAGAGCTATGGTGCGTTCCTCCTAGTGCCACAGTACCAGGTGTGTTGGTGCTGGATTGGAGAGCCAGCTGGGTTCTTCAAGAGTGTAGGATCTTGGTCACAGTTGCATGGCCTATATAGGAGATCTACATGGTAAGTAAGATCGTTGATCTGCAGATGTATGTGTGTGCAAGGTCGAGGTTCACAGGTGAATAGAACCATTGTTTGATTTGCAGGTGTGCAAGGTCATACAGACAGCAACACAACAGGGAGCAGTATCAGGCAGGATCTACTTGGAGTACAGGTGTGTACTCGGATAGAGCAAAGAGGAAGGCAAGGGAGTTCCTTCCATAAGTATGGTCTGTTGAATTGCAGGTTGTTGCAGATTCATGGGAGATCTACTTGAAGTACCTTGAGTACTTGTGGAGCATGTGGAGTGCTTGTGGAGTGCGTGGAGCACTTGTGGAGTGCGTGGAGCACTTGTGGTGTGCGTGGAGCACGGGAGGTGAACACCAACTCTGTATTTGAGTTGGGTGTTGGGACCTGTGAGAGGGAGAGCTTTGGGGAGAAGAATTACTATTCACTTGAGGTGTGGGAAACCTCTGTAAGGTGGTGGAGAAGAAGTGGCATCTTCTTTATTGTATTCTTTTCTGTATAAAGTGTTAATACAAGTTGTGTATTGTCTCTCATATCATGTGTTATTCTGAATTCTAGTTACTTGGTGAATCTGGTTAATTTCCGCATATTAAGTTGCTTGGTTTGGTAATCAAATTGTGTGCTTCCGGTTTATCTCCCAACACTTTTTAAACTACATCATTGAAAGTATTCTATATGCTCTAGTATTTTTTATGCCTTGCACTTCCATTCAATTTCTAAGGTCATTTATGCACCTTATTAATAAAGAATTCAATTGTTTAATGGTGTTTTTACAACCATTCCATACCCAAAATGAGATCATAGGATCCTAAGGGCACTAAGAAAATACTTATCTTAGTTATAAAGATAACTAAATCGATATCACCTTCCTCTAAGCATTCCCAAATAGGTACTCTCTTGAAATTACCAAATAGGCCTCCCAACCTTATCTAATCTTAATAGGTTTAACTCTATATTTAATTTCAATAATAGGATAAATAAATTTATTTTTTTTGCACCATAATAAATCAAGATATATACATTAAAACCAAATATAGTACTGCTTGTTTCAATTAGTGTAGCTTAGAAATCAATATTTTGATTATCTAAATTTGTGTACACCTAATGATTAGCTAATTGTCCAATTTTTTGATTGGGGAAGTCCTTATGGTAGTGCTTATTACCACATTCCCAGCATTAAATAGTTTTTTATGATGTTAATGGAATAGTACTGGCTCCATGGCTAGTCTATGTTGACAATTTTGGGTTTAATTTCTACTATAGCACCCTATTTTTGGAAAATTTTGCATCTTAATTTATTTTTTGTCCTTGTAACTTGTTAAAACCACTATTAATCCTTGTGGATACTTGATTTTGATCTCTTTTATTTTAAAAAAATTTAAGGGAGAGATATTTTTGACCTTGGATTATTGTCTATTCATCTTAAAATTTTGTCTCTTCTTCTATCGATACTTTTCTTTTTTCTACTCTATGAGCAGGCTCAATTGTATCCACCAAGGTTTTTGGGTTTGTCATATTTGTGTCATCCATCAATATCTCCTCCAATCCCATCTTAAATTTTTTTACCTTAGTCTCTTCATCATGCATGTAGTTTACACGATGTAGTAGATTTAGAAACTTATTTTCATACTAAGTAATAATAATGTTTTATTATTTCAGTAGTTGAAAGTTAGTTATCTTTTCTTCCTTGAAATTGGCACTAAATTACCTTTTCTAAAACAACCTCTCAAATTTGGCAAAGTAAGGGTCATTGATCAATATGCCTTAAGGCACATAGATGATTCCACCATAAGGAAACAACACCAACTAGTTGATATGTTACCACCCTAGCTTTCACATTAGAGTTCATGTTGTGTACATTAAAATAATTCTAAAAATTCACAATCCATGAATAAAATTTATCCCTATATTTTTCACTTGAAAAGGTAGGTGGTGGAATATTTTTGATCTTATATATTATTGGATCAACCACCATTAAATGTGGTGCTTAGATCACCTATTCCTCCCTGTGACCATTTTACAATCCAAGTAAGTATTCATGAGGGACACCCTTAAGTATATTTATTATACATTCCTAGCTTTCAATCGGCCTCAATAATGTTATTTAAAGTTGAAAAAAATTCATTAAGGATTTTTTTGTGCTTATCAGTTGGGTTACCTCTAATTACATTAAAAATAGGAGATTCATTATTTCTATCATAATTATTGGTAAGTGATAAGTTATTCATATTTATATTAGGATTATGGGAACCATGGCCTCTTATTACATTTCTACCTCTACCCCTTTCTGGGTTTTTACTACCCAAGTTATTATTTATATTGGCACCACCAAATCTTGTTCTAACCATCCTAAGGATTCAAAAAATAAGAATTTAGGTAGATTAAAGGTTTAAAATAAATACCCAAATTTCCCTAGAGTATAAACCATGCTCTTATATTAAATGAAACAACCCATTTTTTTATTCTTCTTAAATATGTTGAGGTATGATTTCTATTATTGTCTTTGAAGTATTTTTTGTTGTCAAGATCAGAGTTGAGGTCATGCATGGTGAGATGATATGTGTCAAAGAAGTCTCATGATAAGAGAAAATTTGAAGTCAACCTCTTATCTCTATGATGAGAGATAATTTAAAGGTAACCTAGTAATTTATCTAAGGTTGTTGGCATGTTAAATTCAAGATCATGGTATAGGGTAAGTTATTATTATGTACTAGGTGTATTGAGAATCCTAGTCTAAATCTAAGAAGAGGTGTTTGCATAAAAAGCATAATAAATATTAATGATTTGTGCTATAAAATGCATGAGACATCATAAATATATGTTTAAACAAGATCAAGAGGCAAAAAATCCTTTAGATGAGTTTCAAGGTCAAGTCCTGAGGCTTAGGCCTCACATGGAGACCTAGCAAGAAGGCATAGGCCTAGTAGTGTGTTGAGGTGATCAGTATGAGACTTTTATAATGAAGTTTGATAGTGTATGATAAATATATAAGGTTATATGACATATTTATGAGTATTTTAAATTATTTTAATAAGTTTCAAGGTATGTTCATGATCTAATTATGATTCACAATGTAATTCCTAGTGTATAAAGAAACCTAATATGGCCTAACGAGGGGTCAAGATCATTTGAAAAGGTACTAGAAATATTGAGAGAATTTATATAGGTTTTATGAGTTTTTTAAAGTGTGTTTACAAAGTTTTAGATAATTTATTGAATAAGAATGCATGAAAATTGGTGATAAGGTCTTCTATGTGCACAAAATGGGGTGTTGTATACTCGAGAAGGAATTTATTGTACTCGTTGGCACATGCAACCATTTGATGAGATTCTGATCAATTTATGGAATATATATAAGTTCCCTATCTTTATTTTCCTATAATTTATTTTGTATTTTAGTGTCAATCCTTTATGAATGTTTGGTAAGAAGGGAAACTAGTCAAAACCCCCCTAAAACCCTCATAATGACCCGATAGGAAAGATCTTGTTAGTTATGGATCAAAATGGTTTTTTTGAACTATTTTTATTTTTATAAATTTTAAAATACTATTCCAAGTTTCTCCATGTGGTTTTGGTTTGTCTTGATAGTGAGTAAAAACTACAGGAAACCCCTTATTTCTAGTAATTTTTATGTAGCAGGTAGGGTTGACTAGGTCAAAGCATGCAAATAGATGGAAGATGATGTCTAATAATTTAATTTTATTCCCATGAAATTTTTTGAGTGTTTTTAATACCTTAAATGTTCTAAAATGATCATTAAATATGACCTATTGCTAAACAAGCATAATATACAAGACAATGAGAAAACTAAGCTAGGATGAGAATGCAATTAGGGATTGGTTGTAGAAAACTAGGGAATGATCAAAATGCATGTGGTAATTATTAAATAAATATCACTCATATAAAATTGGTTTATAATTTTTTATGATGATCATACATAAGCAAAAATTTGTCATCAAAAAGGTCTGTATATCACAGTGAAGTCTGTGTAGAGTGAAGTTATGAGATTAGTCTGTAAGACCAATATTGATATATAACCATGAAATATATATTTTAAAATATTTTATAAGGATTAATAATATTAATTTAAACCCATTTTAATATCACAAATTTTTTTACATAGATGTTCTAAGGCTTAGTTTCCATGACTATGTTTTGGGTGCTACAAGCAGTTTTTTTTTGTGTAAGTGAAAATGATGTTACTGATTCATTTTGCACTAAGTTTAAGGTTTAAATTCCCATAAAAGTGTTATATTTTTCTCATAGGTTATTTTTTACACATTTTTAATCATTATAAACTCCTATGAAGGTATGAAAAGTCAAAATATTTTGGCTGGGTTTTTAAGTTTTGTGTGCAGTTCTAAGTAAGCTTATGAAGTTGATTAATTTGGGGTCTTTTGACCTATTTAATGAATTATAATTAATATTATTTTGATACTTAGGTAATTTATATTAAATTAATGTTTTATATTATTTAATTTATGTGGAAAATTTTTTTTTATGAATCAGATTTTCTAGAGAGACTTTTTGGCAATAAGAAGGCCTAGTTATGAGTAGACCTAATTAGGTAGTTCAAGGAGTGAAAAGATAAAATGGTGTTGGGGACATAAGGTGATATTATAAATTATTTATTAATGTTACATTTTAATTTTTTCATTCATTTTTTTAGGCTTAAATTATTCCAAGGAGGTCTAAGTGAAACATGCGCTTAGAGAAGGCCTAATTGCATTAGGCCTCTATTAGGCCTAATGGTGGTTGTGGACCTTAAGGGTAATGACAAACATATTTAGTGATTGTATCACTTGTGAAACATGTTTATTGATATATTTCAATCATGATCCAATTTTATTAAGTTTCTTGGCTGACCAATATGGGTATGAGTAAGAGTCAAGTATAAAGACAAGGTCTAATAAGCCTATTTTGACTAGTTAGAGAATTAAGCAAGCGAAGGATATAGATTTTTAAATAATAGATAAAGGGATTTAAGATCATTATAAATGTGTTATTAATATTACATGAATATATAATTATGTTTCTATATTTTTTGATTAAGGTCATTTCACCTAATTCTACCAAAGAAAGGGCTAGTTGAGCGAGAAGGCTTAAGAGGCTATTTGAGAAGGATTGAAGAGTGAGAAGAGAAAAATAAGGAGATCATATTAAATTAAGTGATAAATATGTGTCAAATGGTGATAATGTATTAAATTTAGTGATTTTTTGAAATGTTACCTAGGGGATTGGAGCCTCCTTGTAGGTTAAAGCTTGTTAAAGGACTAGTTGAGTTAGTGCTTGACTAATGAGGGGTTGGTGATCCTTGTGGGGTTGATGCCTCACTAAAATTTTGAAAAATTAATTATTAGATAGTATTATAAGTTATTTTTTAGTGGTTTTTATTACCTTATAGGGTTTCCCACATATATCTCATGTCTTTATGTTGTTTACTTTCATAGATGCTTATGTATGCATTGATTGATGTATGTAAGTGAAATAATGCTTCATGAATGTTAAGTGAAATTAGAGGAGTATTTTAATAAAAATGATTAAAATCCTATATTAATAACTATAATTCTAACATTTAGTATTATATCAGGTCCTTTGAAGGAGGTCTTGCAACCTAAAGGAGACTCTAAGGAAGCAAAGATGGCTAGTCAAGCACAAGGTGGTTTCTCTATAAGCCAAGTTTCATTGTTTAATGGATCCAACTATTCTTTTTAGAGTTTTAGGATGAGGACATATCTGATGTCTCAAGGTCATGATGTTTGTAAATTAGTATTAGATGGATATATTGTAACCCCTATTCCTCCTATAGATATAGCAGGTAAGAAGGCTAGTGATAATAACTCAAAAGCAAAGAATGGTATTATGTGTGGCCTATCAGAGGTAGAACTTGTTAAATTGATCCATTATATGTCTACCAAAGAAATGTGGTACAAGTTTATTACTATTACTGATGGATAATCCAATGTCAAATTGGCTAAATTAAAAACCCATAGAAGATAATTTGAAATGCTAAAAATGAATGAAGATGAAACCATTGCATCCTACTTACTGAGGGTTGATGAAGTGGTCAAAATTATAAGAGGTCTAGGTGAATAGTTGAAAGAGTCTACTATTGTTCAAAATTTCTTGAGGTCTCTAACTCCAAAATTCTATTATAAGGTATCTATTTTTGAATAAATTTAAGATCTAGACAAGCTAGAGATGGATGGACTTCAAGGTACCCTAACAAACTATGAGATGAGGACAAGTGAAAGAAGACCTACAAATAAGGAAGTTACATTCAAGGTATAAAATAAGCCAAAATAAAAGAATAAATAAGGTAATAAATTCAAATATAATGATGAATCTAATATTGATGATGATGAGTTGATATTTATGTTTACAAGAAAGTTGAAGATAAGCTCAGGTAGATATAAGGGGAAACTACCTTTTAAATGTTTCAATTATGGAGAGATTGGACACTTTTATAACAAGTAACCTCATAATCATAAGGATAAGGATGATAATATCATGATGAAGTTAATGATGATGATAAAAGGTCCTACATCTCTGATAAGAGAAAGAAAATATTTAGAAAGTATGATGATAAGAAGAAGTTATTTAAAAATAAAAGAAGTTTCTACACCAAAGAATATTTCATCTCATCTAATGAGAGTGAGAGAAGTGATTCTAAGAGTTACCATGAAGGTGATGGACTTGATGTCAATAAAGTTCTCTTCATGGATAAATAATCAAGATACTCAAATCAAGAAGAGTCCATATGGATTAGAGGTTTTTGAGGTGGACTTTGAGGCAGAGTTAATGAATACTATAGAAGAACTCAATATGGTAAAGAAGAAGAATATGGTGATGAGATATCTTATAATGCAAGTCAGCTTGTTTGAAGCTAGACTAAGCAAAAACTCTAAGGAATAGGAGGAAATAATCAAACAGGTGGAGAGTCAACTTGGGATTATGAATGTAGGCCTAGATTCCAAAGAAGATGAATGTACAAGGTATGTAGCTGAAGTGAATTCCTTAATATCTAAATTAAATAAGCATCAAATAGGGTCAAGCCCTTTGTGAGGTTTGAAAAGAGTACCAATGACCTAGGCAACATTTTGAGTAGTCAAAATACTACTAATGATAAAATAGGTCTTGGTTTTAATGGATACCAAAAGATGAACACTAGATAAATGATCAACCAAAGAATGAGGGTGATAACATAATTAAGGCTAATACTATCAGGAAAACTAATATCATAAGGTATGTTAATCCTTTAAATGTTTATTGTTATTTATAAAACTAATTTGGTCAAAGAGTAAGGCATTTTAGAAGGCCCTCCAAGAATTAATATGCATGGAACTATGAGGAAAGTCATCAAAAAAGAGGTATAGGTCATGGTATGTTTCCATGAAGAGGAATAATATGTTTCAATTGTCATAAGGTTTGTCATATTACAAAATAATGTAAGCATGATTTATCAAGAAAAAAACAACAAGTTGAGGCCCCTATAATACAAGAAATAAAATAAGACAATAAGTGGAAACCCAAGGTAGCTAAAATTGATGACCAATATACATGTTCAAGTGGACTATTTTCCATGCTGGAGCCTAGTGAAGATGAAAAGAAGTTCCAATAATTCTCCCTATCATCTCAAATTATGGATGAAGAAGTTAAGTTAAACAGATGAAGTTATAATGATGTTCAAATAGAGATTGTAGAAATAAAGTCAAAATAACTAATCAAGCCTAAGAGGATCATGAAAAAATTGTAGTTTAGTAAAAACATGGAGATCTATGAATATTTTGAGTTTAAGTTCATCTAGTTTACTAGATCAAATGTGACTCAATTAGGATTTATGGAGGCACTCAACTAGTAAGAAATAAATATGAAGGATGATAGATCATAGGGGGAGTTTTATGGTCTTTGGTATCTTTCAAATTCAAGGTTCAGACAAGATTCTGCTACATGTGTCATCACAAGAGATAAGTCACAAAGAGTTTGCATGATGACTTGATCAAACCAAGTCATAGTTTTGAAAATGTTTGAAATTATCATGGAGAAAAAGGGATCCAATCATGATCCAAGTGTAAATATGTAAGCTTGATTTATGTTAAGCTCATTTGAAAATAAAAGGTGTATTGGTTTAGGTCTAAGGATTAGATAAGTTGCCAAAAACATGGCCCTTTGTCATTAATGTCAAAGGGGGAGAAAGTTATTGTTTGGTATAAAGATCAAGTATCAAAGAAGATTCATCTTGAGGTAATAAAGATGATTTTATATATTATAATGTTTTCCATCAATGAAAAATGGGGATATTTTTGAGTTATGATTCTTGTTTTTGTCTTTGAGTCATTTGTTGTTGTGATTGATGTCAAAGTTAAGATAAATGTCAATTTTTTCAAGGTCAGAGTTGAGGTCATGCATGGTGAGATGATATGTGTCAAATAAGTCTCATGAAAAGAGAAAATTTTAAGTAAAACTATTGTCTCTCTAATGAGAGAGAATTTTAAGGAAACTTAGTAATTTCTTTGAGGTTCTTGGCATGCCAAAGTTAGGATCATAGTACAAGGTAAGCTAATTGTGTACTAGGTGTCTTCAGAAGCCTAGTCTAAACCTAAGAAGAGATGTTTGCATAAAAATCATCATAAATCTTGATTATTTATGTCATTACATGAATGAGAGAGTATAAAAATATATGTAAACATGATTAAGAGGCAAAGAATCCTTCATATGAGTTTCAAGGTCAAGTCTTGAGGCTTAGGCCTCACATGGAGACCTAGTAAGAAGGCATAGGCCTAGTAGCATGTTGAGGTGATCAGTATGAGACTTGTGTAATGAAGGTTGATAGTGTATGTGTAGGATATAATTTCATATGACATATGGATGAGGATTTTAAATCAATTAATAAGTTTCAAGGTATGTTCATGATCTAATTATGATTGGTAGTGTAAGGCCTAGTGTATAAAGAAACCTAATATGGCCTAATGAGGGGTGAAGATCATTTCCAAAGGTACTAGAGATATTGAGAGAATTGAAATATGTGTGATAGGTTATGTGAAGTGTGTTGACAAAGTTTTATATCATTTCTTGAAGAAGAAAGTATGAAAACTAGTGATAAAGTCCTTTGTGTGCACAAAATGGGGTGTTGCAAACCCAAGAAGGAATTTCTTGTGCTCGTTGGAATGTGAAAAATTTACATGAGATTTTGATCACTTCATTAAAGTTGGGTAGGGTACCTATATTGATTTTTCAATCATTATTTTTGGATTTGATGGGAAATCCTTTATGAAATATTGTTAAGAAAATAAACCAATCAAAACCCTCCTAAAACCCTCATAATGACTCGATAGGAAAGATCTTATTAGTTATAGATTAGAATGGTTTTATTGACCTAATTTTATGCTTTGTACATGTAAATGACTCTTCCAAATTTCTCTAGGTAGTTTTGGTTTGTCTTGATAATGAGTAAAAGCTACAAGAAACCCCTTATTTCTAGGAAGTTTGATGTAGTAGGTAGGGTTGACCAAGTCAAATCATGAAATGGATGGAGGATGATGTGTAATACTTTTATTTTATTCCCATGTAAATTTTTTTGGAAATATTATTATAATTTATGTCAAAAGGGAGATTATTGGCATTTTATATGCCATTGATGCTCAGGGCTAAATATGGTAAATAGAGGATATGCAAGGGATCCTATTAGAGGTCAAAGATGATTAGAGTGTTTGTGTGCATGATTAGAATTAATAAAATTCTTCATATTTATCATCTAGACATTTTAGGTCTATGATAATAAAAACTAATAAGGTAGTTTGTTGATGCCACCATTACTATGTGTGGATGAGTCTGGGGGAGTTGGTCATATGGTTGCGATCACATTAGTCCCTAATTTTTATGCACCATATTTGAATTCATGTGATGAATCATAGTATAAGATATGATTATTAAAAAAATTCTAATTAGACAAAATTCACTAAGCTTTTATAGCCAAATTTGTAAATGGGTTCAAGAAAAGCCAAGTAAGCATGTTGATGAGGTCAACATTTGCACACATGGAGTTGTCAGGACAAAATGATCATATGGGTTTGTTTATTTTTTTTAATATTTTATATTTGATATATCTTATGTCACATGATGTATAAAAACAAAATATATTCATGAGCAAAGTTGGGTTCTTAGGAATTTTGACAATGTTTTACCACATTGTCAAATTTGTAGATGGTAAAGAATAGCTGAGTAGACATTTTTATGATGTCATATCTTACATGTATGAATGTTTTTGTATAAGATAAATATATGTATGGAATACACTATGTGATATGATATTATGTGAAAAATTATAGGTCATTCAATGAAGCACATCAAAATTTATGCAAGAACAAAGTTGGCCTTTTAGGCAGTTATAGGCATGCTTAACTCTGTGGTAAAAGAATCTGAGTGAGCATATTAATTTAATTATATCTTTAACATGTAAAGGATTCAAGAATAAAAGAGCATATTAATTTTTTAATTATCATTCCTATTTTATATGGGCCAAATTTTAGAATAGGTAGATGAGTGAAGCAAAAGATATGAAGGTACAAAGTTAGCCTTACAGGCATATTGAGATGGTCTCCATACTTAGTCAAATTTGCACAAGGTATATTTTTAGTAAGTCTCAAAGAGATCAATATATTTCATTTAATCTAATATGTTAGGATGAAGTGAGATGAGGACAAGTGGCTTAAGTTTAAATCTAGATCAATGGTGAGCACTTAATCATACACTGAAGATTCAATGATGCATAATGAAGTCAAAGAGTTAATAAGGCATGCATTGATGCCAAGTGATACTTTCACAAGAGCTAAGTAAATATAAAGAGAGATCTTGTAAAAATAACTAAAGGTGAGTGTGTGATCATGATATGAAGATCCAATGGATTGAGTGGACTAAATGGGATAAAATGATCGATGTTTATTGACATAGAGGTGAGTTAAAGATTGAGCTTGTCAAAAGATCTAACATGTGGGAGCTTGGATCAGAAAGATCAATGAACATGTTTTAAATTTGAATATTTAAAGTCCAAAAGTGTACAAAGATCGAATGAAGCATTTAATCCTATCATATATTGATCTAATGGACATGTTTTAAAGTTGAGAAGATTGAATAAAGAACATCAGATCATGGTGTCAAACTTAAGATCAATAGTCAGTATTTAAAAATATGTTCATCCCTATAGTCAAGCATTGGAATAGGCAATAGCTTGTAGTTAATCTATAAATCATAACATAGATAATGAATTTTATTTCAATGATCGATCAAAATCATGTAATATGACATGTGCATCAAAACTAGAGCCTAGTATTTGTTAAATATAGTAATGAGACCAAGAATCATGATGGTGGAGTATGAGTGTAAGATGTGGGAAACTTACAGTTAAAGACATGAACTAAAGTCCAATAAAAATGAGTGAGATGTGTTAGCAAACATGTGTGAATGCAAAGAATATATGAAATCCTAAATCAAATTCTTATATATGTCATCTAGGATACATAATAAGGAGTTGTTGGTGAAGTTATTGAAGTGTGTCAAATAGAGAAATATAGAGGCATAGAGATAGAGGGGTAGAGAAGATAATATATGGTAATAAAAGAGAGATGAAGTGTATAGCATCAATATTTATAGATCAAACCTGTAACAAAGAATAGAGAATTGTATTCATTTATGAATCTATATTGTAATCTAGAGTTGTAGCTCCATAATAGAATCTGATAGGTATGTACCATCAAATAAATTGAGTTGGTGCTCAGTTAGGGAGTGGGTGTTTCCTTAGAGTAAGTGATCTTAAATCAAGGAATTAGTGTCTCCTTAGGGTTGGTTCCCTTAAAAAATTTAACTAGTGAGGTTCTTTATTCTGAGGATGGATTAGAATGGTAGATTCTAGCATCTATTCTCATGGTAATTTTTTCCATATTGGATTTTCCATGGTATATCTAGTGTTGTGTCTATTTGTGTGTATGTGATATATCTATATAGTTTTAATCTACATTAAAAGGTTTATAAAAGGACTAAGTTAATGAATATACTAACTCACCCCCTCTTAGTATATAGTTGTGTTCCAACAATTGGTATTGGAGCCTTGGTTCTTTAGAAGAAGCTTAATCATCTCAAGTAGATCTTGGATAGTGAACACAAATGTCTAGTCAATAAGGCTCTTCCTCAAATAAATCACCTCTCTTTCATGGATAAAACTATGCATTTTAGAGCATTATAAGGGAAGCATATTTATCCTCATTAGGGTTTGTTGTATGGATGTCGATTGTAAATGGATATACAACTCCTACTACAAATCCTATTGATCAAACTTCAAATAAGGCATATAAGAGCAATGCTAAGGCAAAAAATGATATTCTTTGTGGATTATCTAATTCAGAGTTTCTCAAAGTGATGCATTATCAAAATACACAAGATATCTATAAATAATTAAAGAGCATATATGAAGGTGATGAAAAGGTAAATCAATCCAAGTTACAAACATTCAAAGGCAAGTTTGAAAGCCTTATAATGAATGAAGAAGATAAAATTGTAGACTACCTCCTTAGAGTAGATGAAATAATCAATGTAATCAGAGGCCTTGGATAAGAGATGAAAGATCCAATTATTATCAAAATTATCTTAAGATATATACCATCAAGGTATGACTCTAAAATATTTTCAATATAAGAAGCAAGAGATCTGGATAAACTCAGTTGATGATTTTCATGGAACATTCACAGCCTATGAGATGAGAATGGGAGAAACAGATACCTTTAAGAGAGAAGCTACATTCAAAACATCCAAACTAGTTAAGGTCAATGTACCTACATCTAGATCTGAGGATATTGATAAAGAAGCCATCTTTGTCATAAGATTGAGAAGAGGGTATATAAATTACCAAGGTAAGTTACCCTTCAAATGATTTAACTATGGTAAAGTAGGACATTTTTCTACTTAATTCCCTTATAAAAGGAATGATAACTTTGATCAAGAAGAGAATAGTAAAAAGATTAAAACTCACTATTATAAGAAGAATAACTTCCTCAAAAATAATAAATGTCTATACACAAAAGAAGACAATGATTCAAAGGATGAAAGTGATAGTTATGATAATGATCATGACTGTTATTTTGTGGTTGAGGAAAAGGAAGTCCTATTCATGATAACATGATCAAATTCTATGGATCAAGAAGAAGTTGAAGACTTAGATGAAGAATAAGAAGGATAAGTGGATTTAGAATGTGAACTCATCTATTCTCTGGAAGAAATAGACATGCTAAGAAAAGAAAACTCAAAGTAGAAGAAGTTTGGACAAAAAGAGATTGAGAAAATATATAAAAGTCTTGAAAAATATAATCAGATGGTGGTTATCCTAAATACACAAGTTGAAGAGTCTAAAAAAATAGAAGATGTAGTCAAACTTGAACTATAATCAAAATATGATGAGTGCATGAAGTTAGAAGCAAAGATAGTGGCTTTGAGAAAAGAGCTTGAGAAAGATAAAGATCAAATAGACAAAGGTCTAAAGTTGAAAGAAGGATCAAACATTCTTGATCATTTGATAAACTCTCAAAATCCTTTAAAAGATAGATCTTATCTTGGTTATGAAAAAGGAAACAGTTCCATAACTAGTACATCTGCTAATTTATATGACAACTTCAAAGTAGAAAGAGAATCAGGAGCAAAGAAAGATAAAGCTTGCAAGGACATAAAGATATATATAAGCACTGTTGATATGAAGATAGCTAAAACTAAAAAAAAATCTTGAAGAAAAGAAGACAAAGGTAGCGAATGTAGATGGATATACAAAAGTGAGAGACTTGAAGAAGCCAAAGTTTAGAAGAGCTACTCATACTTGACAAAGAAATGCTATGATTAGGTATTCCTCATATTTCTATAATTATTGTTATACCTATAATCATTTTGTTCATAGGGCTATTGATTTTAGAGTTGTACCTAAAAGGAGAACAAATTTTGTAAGTAAAAATTCATTTTCTCCCTCGTTAGATACAAATGGCATATGCTATAATTTCAATAATTTTGGTCACATAGCTAAATAATGTAGAACAAACTTTGTAAGACCAAAAATACAAATTAAAAATAAAATCATGCCTCCCAGTGTGAACAAAGGCTCAAAAGTCTCTAAAAAAGAGAAAAATAAGCTAAATAAGAAACCCAAAGATGTGTGGAAAGTGAAAGATCAATTTATGATTACTCAAACTACATTCCATGCCAAGGAGAAGAATTTGTGGGTAATATATAGTGTTACTCAAAACATATGACTTGTGACAAGAGCAAGTTCATCAAATTGAGCAAATGTAAAGAAGGATATATCAGCTTGGGAAATAACACTACAGTAAATATCAAAGGTAAAATAACCTTTAACATAGATGGAAAACTGCCTACACATGATGTCCTTTACATTGAAGGATTGAAGCATAATCTACTAAGTATCAACAAAATATGTGACAATGATATAAGGTCACATGTAATACAAAAGGTTTTCAGTTAAAGAGATCTGGAAGACTAGTTACATAAGGGAAAGAGTTGAAAGCAATATTTATAATCTTATTGAAGTGAATGGTAATAATTGCCTAACAGGAAAGATTGATGAGAGTTGGTTATGGCATAGAAAAATAAGTCATGTAAACTTTGATAACCTAGTCAAAATGAGCTCAAGTAAGTGTGTTAGGCACATGCCTAAGATAACCAAACCTGCAAACACTAATTACAAGTAATATCAACTATGAAATCAGATAAAGGTCAGATTTCAAACAAAGAAGTATGCAACTACAAAACCTCTAGAATTAGTTTATATTGATATTTATGGTCCTACCAAGATAAGAAGATCTAAAAGAGAGAGAGATACTTCATGTTATTTGTAGATGATTCCTCAATAATGATATGGGTAACCTTTTTGAAGGACAAGTCATAGGAATTTGAAAGATTCAATATCTTTAGACCCATGGTGGAGAATGAGATTAAATGATAATTCAAATGCTTAAGATCTGTTAAAGGTGGATAATTCACCTAAAATAAGTTCATAGAGTATTGTGAGAAGCATGAAATCAAAAGACATTACTCTATAGCAAGGACTCCACAATAGAATGGAGTTTTTGAAATAAAGGACATGACAATCAAGGAGATGGATAAAACAATGCTAAAAGAGGCCAAGTTATTTGATGGATACTTAAGAGAAGTAGTCCAAACAACAATATATATCTTGGATAGAGTTCAATTAAGGGTAAATAGTGACAAAAGTCCATATGAACTATGGTATGGAAAACCTACATCTGTGAAATAGTTTAGAGTGCTTGGAAGTAAATGCTACATCAGGAGAAAAGAGGATAAATTGGTAAGATTTGAATCAAGATGTGATGAAGGAATATTTCTTGGTTATTCCACCCAATGTAAAGCATACATATGTTACAACAAAAGGCTACACAAAATTGTAAAGAACATCAATTTTAAGGTTGAAGAAGGCATGAAACATGTTAAACCTAACAAAGAAATATTTATTTAAGAATCAGATTTTGAAGAAGAAGAAGATAACAAAGAGCATGATGAAGTAAATGAAAAGTCACCTACAATATTTGTTCAAAAGGATCATCCTATAGATTAGATAATTGATGATAATAATGAATGAGTTTAGATAAGAAGAAAAGTTCCAAAACATAAGGAGCAAGTAAGTTTTTCTATAATGACTAAAATTGAGCCTAAGAGCTATGTTGAAGCCAACAAGGATGAGAATTAGTTAAAATACATGGATGAATAATTGAGACAAATTGAAAAGAATAAAACATGATAATTAGTTCCAAGACCTACAAACAAGTATGTGATAGGTACAAAATGGGTCTATAGAAACAAGCTCAATGAGGTTTGATATGTCATAAGAAATAAGGCAAGATTGGTATGCAAAAGATATGCACAAGTTGAGGTCATATATTTTGAGGAAGCATTTGCTCTAGTTGCTATATTGGAATCCATGAGAATGTTTCTAGCATTCTTTGTTTATAAGAAATTCAAAGTCTATCAAATGGATGTTAAGTTTTCTTTCTTGAATGGGAATCTAGAAGAGGAAGTCTACATAGAACAACCTTAAGGTTTTTAGCTGTTAGAAGAAGAAGATTATGTGTACAAACTAAAGAAATATATGTAAGAACATGGTATTCAAGATAAGACCAGTACCTACAACAACAAAGATTCAATGAAGGATGTGTAGATAGCAATTTGTACTTTAAATTAGAAGGTGAGCATATGTCTATTATTGTTGTTTATGTAGATGATATCATCGTTGGTGGTAACAAAAACAAAATGTGCAAAGAATTTACTAAACAAATGAAAAATGAGTTTGATATGTCTATTCTTGGAGAATTTTCTTTCTTCCTTGGTATATAAATTGCAAAAATTGATGAAGGAATATTTATATCCCAAACCAAGTATGCAAAGGAAATGCTCAAGAAGTTTGGAATGGAATATAGCAAACCATTAGTACCCCCATGATAACTGGTTGTAAGTTGAGTAAAGAAGATGATTCCCTTAATGCAAATTAAACTATGTATATATCAATGATAGGTAGCTTGTTATACCTAACTACTCAAGACCTGATATCATGCAAGTAGTGTGTATGGTTTCAAGATTTTAAGTTACTCCTAAATAATCATATGTTAATGTAGTGAAAAGGATATTTAGATATATCAAGAACATAATTGACTATGGTTTATGGTATCCGAAAAGTGAAGATTTCACTTTGAGAGCATATACATATGTTGATTAGATAGGAAGTGTGAATGATAAAAGAAGCACTAGTGGTGGTACATTTTTCCTTAGAAATAGACTTGTTTCGAGTCAATTACTCTTTCCATAGTACAATCAGAATATGTGGTAGTAGTGGCATGTTTCACTCAAGTATTGTGGATGAAGCAAACACTAAAAGACATCAAGGTAGACTACAAATCACATATTTCTATTATTTGTGATAATTCAAGTGCTATTAATATATCAAAAAATATAGTGATGTATTCTATAACCAAACACATATCAATCAAGTATAACTTCTTAAGAGAAAAATTTTCAAATAAAGATGTCACAATGGAGGATGTGCCAACTCAAGATCAAATTATAGACATATTCACCAGACCTCTTCCCAAAGAATAATTTGAATAATTGAGATAAAAGTTGGGAGTAGTGGGTCCTACATCACATCACTATATCTTAGTGATAAAGCATGAGTCTAGGGGGAGTATCATAGAAAACTTTGTTAAACCCTAGAATAAGAGACAAAAGGCAACTCAGGTATGCATACTTTTGCAAATTACTAATGAGTCTGATGGTTGTAGATTCTTAGACAAACCACTTTGTCTGATAAAGAGGGAGAAACATTTGGAAAAATAGTGAAAAAGAGTCACTTTTCCATTCATTTCAAAGGGGGATAATAAGTGAAAATTCTCTATGAAAATGTTTGGATAAAAAGTGCAAATGCTAAATAAGATTAGAGCATGTGTCCAAGTTGAATTTAGCCAAATGTGCCACTGCCTAAGGGGAAGCAAGTTTGGTATGAATAGCCTCAGATCATACTCATCAGAAGCTAATGCAAACAATGACAAATTAATAAAAAAATATTATAATATCAAAGCATTTAGTTTTACATCAATGACAAAGAGGGAGATTATTGGCAATATGATTGTCATTGATGTCAAAAGGGAGATTATTAGCATTTTAGATGTCATTAATGCTTAGGGTTAAATATGGTGATTAGAAGAAATGAAATGGATCCTATCAAAGGTCAAGGATGATTAAAATGCTAGTTTACATGATTTTAATTCATATGGGTATTCATATTAATAATCTAAACATTTTGGGTCTATGATAGGAAACACTGAGAAGGTAACTTGTTGATGTTACCATTACCACATGTGGATGAGTCTAGGGGAGTTGGTAATATGGTTGTGATAAAATTGGTCCCTAGTTATTATTAACCATATTTTAAATCATGTTATGAAGTGTATTAGAAGATATGAAGATACAAATTTGGATACTTAGAATTCACTAAATTTACATACTTAGCCAAATTTACAAAAGGGTTCAAACAGAGCCAAGTAAGCATATTGATGAGGTCAACATTTACACACATGGAGGTGTCAGGAAAAAATGATCATATGGGTTTGTTTATTTTTGTATCTATTTTATATGAAATAAATGTTATGACATTTAATATAGTGATATAAGAGATATGCATGAGAAAATTTGGGCTCTCAAGCATTTTGCAATGTTTTCCCACACTCAGTCAAATTTGCAAATGGCAATAAAAAAACTAAGTAGGCATTTTTATGATGTCATATATTGCATGTATAAAGTTTTATAGAGTAGATAAATATATGGATGGAATCCACTATGTGAGAGGATATTATGCTATAAATTAAATTTCATGTGATGAAGTACATCAAAAGTTATGCAAGAACAAAGTTGGTCTTCCAAGTAGTTCTAGGCATGGTTGACTCTATGGTAGAAGAATCTAAGTGAGTAGATTAATGGCATTATATCTTACACATGTGAAGGATTAAATAAGAAATGATCATATGAGTTTGTTCATTATCATGCCTAGTTTATATGGTCTAAATTTAAAAATAGGCATACTGTTAAGCACGGAATATACTAAGAGGGGGGGTGAATCAGTATATTATATATCTTATAAATCTTTCCTTTAACCAAATTCCACTTTCTCAATCATTCAAGATATACAATAGAACTTAAACAATAAACATCACACAAGAAAGAGAGAGACACCAGATATAACATGGAAACCCAATGTGGGAAAAACCATGGAGAACTATCTCAAGTATATTCATGAGAACAAATTCACAAGAGCACCATACCCCTTTTCTGAGTACCAACCTCAACTATAATTCGTGAGCACCAACCCACAGGAGCTTCAAACCCATTTGCTAAGCACCATCTCATCTATCATTCGTGAGCACCAACCCACATGAGCATCAACCACTTTGTGTATACCACACACCTATCTCTCAATGTTGTTAAATCAACAAATGATAGTTCAATACAACATCTCTTTCCTCTCTCTCACCTTTGCTCTTCTAAGCTAGATAATACAATATCAAAATTAACCTCTCACTCTCATATTACAAATGGATACTCAAACCTTTATTTATAGCTTTCCAAATGACCCTTTGGCCTTCCCCCTTTGTAACCTTTCAATTCTCATGAAAAATGGCACCAATCTTGGATGACCCTTCATATCCAAGAATTTTAAAATTCATGTGGTGACCCTTCATGATCAAAAACGTCCTTCCCACTTTTGTCTTTATCTTTGGTGACTTTTCGTATTCCTTAAAGTATCCCTTCATGAGAAATTCGCCCTTACTCTTTTGTCTTCACTTGGTGACTCTTGGTGTTCCCCAAAATGACTCTTCATGGGAAAATGCATCCCATCCTTCTTTTGTCTTTATCCCATGGCTCTTTGACTTCTCCATGGGCCCTTCTTTTGTCTCATATGCAACCAAAAATATATTCATTAATATTAAATAAATATTAACTCATATTAGCCAAGATAAACAATATTAAATGCAATGGGGCAAAGTTAGTCTTCTAGGCATATTGAGATGGTCCCCATAGTCAAATCTACACAAGGTAATGTTTGAGCAAATATCAAAGAGATCCATAGAGCTCATTTTGTCCAAGATGTTAAGATGAAGTGAAATGAGGATAAGTGGTTGAAGTTTAAATATTTATCTACGATGAGTGCTTATCTTACATTGAAGATCTAATAATGCACAATGAATTCAAATAGTCAATAAGGCACGTGTTCATGACAAGTGTCACTTTCTCAAGAGCTAATAAGAGATAAAGATCAAACTTGTCAAAAGATCTAACGGTGACTATGTGATTATGTAGCGAATATCTAATGGAGTAAGTGGAATTGATGGGATAAAGTGTTTGATGTTTATCGGCACAGAGGTGAGTTAAATATTGAGCTTGTTATAATATCTAATGGCACAAGGGAGCTTAGATCAAAAATATCAAGAGACACATTTTAAATTTGAAGACTTAAAGTCTAGAAGCATAGAAAGATTGAATAGTGCATGTAAGCCTATTAGATATTGATCTAATGGATGCATTTTAAATTTGAATAGATTGAATGAAGACCATCAGATCATGGAACCAAACTTAATATCAATAGTTAGTATTTCAAAATATGTTTATCCCAATGATCAAGTATTAGAATATACAGGAACTTGAAGTTAAGCCATAAATCATAACATAGATAGAATTTAATTATGGTTAATGATAAAAATCATGTAACATGGTATTTGCATAAAAAATACAGCTCCATATTTGCTAAATATAGTAATGATACAAAGAATCATGGTGGTGAAGTATGAGTTTAAGATGTGGGAAACTTACAGTTAAAGACAAGAACTAAAGTCCAATAAAAATGAGTGAGATGTGTTAGCAAACAAGTGTGAATGCAGAGAATATATGAAATCCTAAATCAAATTCTTATATATGTCATCTAGGATGCATAATAAGGCACTGATACTACATTTATTGAATTGTGTCAAATAGAGAAATATAGAGACACAAAGATAGAGAGGTAGAGAAGAGAAGAGAAGGGAAGAGAAAAGATATGAAGTAAAGAGCCAAATAGTTATAGATAAAACCTATAATAGAGAATAGATAATTGGATCCATTTATTAATATATATTATAATGTATATTTTTAGTTCCATAGTAGAATCTGATAGGTAGGTGCCATCAGATAAGCTGAGTTGGTGCTCATTTAGGGAGTGGGTGCTTCCTTAGAGTAGGTGTTCTTAAATCAAGGGATTAGTGTCTCCTTAGGGTTGGTGCCCTTAAAAATTGTAACCAGTGAGGTTTTTTATTTTTAATATAGATCATAATTTTATATTCTAGTATCTATTCTCATGGTGGTTTTTCCCATATTATATTTTCCATGGTATATCTAGTGTTGTGTCTATTTGTGTGTATGTGATCTCTGTATATAGTTTTAATCTACATTAAAAGGTTTATAAAAGGAATAAGTTAATAAATATAATTATTCACCCCCATCTCATTATAAATTTGTGTTTCAAAAAAAAATTCATCAGTTTTAAGACCTAAAATGTTCTAAATTAGTCATGGAAGATGACCTATTACTAAATAGGCCTAATAGACAAGATAATGAGAAAACTAGTCAAGGATGAGAATGAGATTATGGACTAGCTAAAAATGGATAGGGATAGGTAAAAATGCATGGGTAAATTATTCAATACCTATTCCTCATATCCCCTTAGTTTATAATTGTTGATGATGTTCATAGACAAGCAAAAAGTTGTCATCAAAATGGTATGTCTATCACAGTGAAGTCTATGTAAAGTGAAGTTGTGAGATTGGTCTATAAGATCAATATTGATATATAAAAATGAAATATATCATTTAAAATATGTTATAAGTATGATTTATTTTCATTTAAACCCATTTTAAGATCACAAAAGTGTTTACACAAATGTTCTAAGGCATAGTTTCCATGACTATGTTTTGGGTGCTACATGTAGTTTTCTGTGTGTGAGTGAAAATGATGTTACAGAGTTATTTTGAACTAATTTGAATGATAAAATTATAATTAAATTGTTATATAGGTATCATAATTTTATTTTAACACATATTTATGCATTAGAAACTCCCATGAAGGTATGAAAATTCAAAAGCTTTTGACTAGGTTTTAAGGTCTGTGTGTAGTTCTAAGTAAGCTTATGAAGTTGATCAATTTGGGGTATTTTTTATTATTTTATGAATTATAATGAACATTATGTTTAATATTACATCATTTATATTCTATAAATGTGTTATTTTGGTTTTTTTATTTGGAAAATTTGGTTGTATGCATCATATTTTCTAGATTATTTTTTTGGTAGTAAGAAGGCTAATTTGTGATTTGACCTAATTGGGTGGTTCAAGGAGTAAAAATATCCAAATGGT